>JAQFXM010001909.1:0-28182 GCA_034693345.1 Entomobrya multifasciata
ATGAAATGTAACGCTTTGGAGATGCTGGGTGGGTGGGTATGTTGGAGGTAATAGGGACATCCTATGTTGACTAAGGTTTGTTGAAATGTTAAAACGACGTGACATGGGACAGTGGGTGGCGGTGTTTAAAAAAATGACGTCTTTATGGACGATTCCTTTTACTCGGTTATGAACGAATACTAGTAAGTCACTACGTGACTTAATAAGAAAGAAATACATTTCGTGTCAAAAAAGGTAAATGTGGCAAAACGGGACCTTCGTTAGATTTGCGTTAAACCACGTTAAACGATGTTTGCAACATAACTGCATCGTCAGCTCACAGCGATCAAAAGTTAACACATAATTATTTCACGTGGTTACTGACGAAGTATTTGCAAGTGTGCCACACAAAACTCACGTATTTTGTGACACGTAAACTCGACATTCACAACTTGGAGTTTTTATACTCCGAACTTGTACGGTTGGCTTAAGTCTCTCTCGTTTCTATTTTCTCTTTTAAAATTCTACAAGTAGTGAAAATTGCCATACTTATCAAATCCCAAAAGAAATTTCTCCTACCAAAAATGACTTCCAATGAACGTAAATTGTGTAGAAGAATAGTGCATACTTACTCAAACGAAAATGAAAAAGTAAAATTGCAAAATAAGAATTTTCGGATATGGTAAAAGACAAAGCTAAGGTCATACCATTATGATTACCTTTCCAATTGAAAATTCAATTACGCTATATTCTTATGTGGAAAACCAAATATTCTCGAAATTCCATGTGTATAAAATGTAAAAGAATGAAAAGTCAATACCTGCTCAAGTCGAATGTAGTATTTACGGTTGTGCCAGAGATGTAAGCTGCAGTGTAAGCAAAAATTGTCTGCCGTGGTCATGATGCTTATTCCACACTGACAGCAAAAAGAATTCTTCACTCATCCATCTTCATTCCTTTGTTCCATTTCACCATCATGAATGATCCTTCTCATCAAGAGCACAACAAATATACGCAGTATTGTATGTGTATATTGTATTCTGATGTACGAAGAATATCCTTTTATTCCATTCCATCATCCATCCAATTTTTTTCTCCTCTCCTTTTTTTCTTGAGCAAGCACAAATGAATTGAAGAGGAGCAAGTAGCAGGTATGTATTATCTTTGATTCTTTTCTTGCGTTTTTTTTCTTCCTGCTTTTTTCTTGTAGGCAAATGGTTTTCAGGTTCTGTTGTTATGTTGGTTGGTTGGTACACTGCAATGGTTTCATATGTACTTGATATTCATGCTTTATACTTTAGTCCTCATTCGTGAAAAAGTAGGGTGAAAACTCTCGATGAGTTGATGTCGATGATGATGAGAAAGAAAGAACGCTGTATGATGCATAGAACATGGAACGTTTTTTATTAAATTGTTGTGTTCACATTCATTCAACAAGATATAGCTGAGTAAGAAGTCGTCCTGTTGTAAATAGGCAACAGTGAAAATATCAGAAAAAGCGAATCATCATCATGATCATCCTCCGTTTCTAAAGATGTTCGTGGCTACAAGGTAAAAGAACTTCCAGTGGGGCGAAATCAACTATGATGAGCTTTTCGTCTCATTTTACACAGTAGCTTGGGAAAGTTACAGAATATACACTACCCGGATCCAGAGATCCTTTAAGTGTATTATTTCGGAGTTAGTGTAAGTCGTAGTGATGCGTGCAGGCTAACAAACACAGCCTAACGGTTTATTGATGTTCCTTTTACTTGATCATCACTTGATGTATATTGTCCCGACCTTTTTTTGTCTTGTGTTTACTTTTAGTACATATGTTTCAGTTTTATATTATATAAATGATGTATATATGCATATATGTTTGTATACATGGACCTAAATACCATTTAAGCTACTTTCACCTTTCACCATATTTGTCATATCATTTTACATTTTACTTGTACGGTGTCCCCTTTTCAATGACTGGATTCAATCTTTCTATGTTTGATACTGTATTTTTCGAGTGAAATTTTACCTTTTGTATCCAAGATTATTTGCTAAAAAACTTCGTTTAGTTAATTAATGGCAGTAAATTATGCAGCAAACCAAAACTTTTAGATTTGGTTTTCCAAACTACATGTTATATATATGCCTCATTGTCATGTAAAAGAGCTTCCATGATTAAACTAGAATATTGTTCGATATATCTTTAAACCGTGGAATCTGTAAGCTTTTGATCTCTTTCTTTGTCTTTCTAATTACGCTTCAGCAGTTTGAATTAAATATATATAATATATCCACTACGACGCAGCAACGGAAACATCCAAACACAATACTATTGGATGAACAATCCATTTTTTTATAAACAAAAAGTCGTTCATTTGTCAACTCAAAACAAAGTACAAAAAGTTTATCTCTCCGTATTATATACAAACTCAAGGGTTTCATCATTCTAATAATAGTAATTTTAGATTGCCAAACGAAATGACAACATTGTCATCAAACTGTATTTAATTCCCTACTAATACTGCGTAAAAGAATGTACTTATTATGACTGTGACTATATCATCGATTCGAAATAATTACGGTGTCTTATAGGCAACGTCTTCTAGGTTTTCTCTCATTATATATTAGCTACTTTCACTGTTCTGTTACACTGAATGACAAACTGTAAATACATGTATTATGATATTTATGTGACGTAAAAATCGAAATATTACATACAAAATTACTATTCTTATTCATTCATTAGTCACATAAAAATATTGACTAAAATAGTATTTTCTCCTCTAAAGATGTAGAATTTACATTAATTCAAGTATGTTTTAATGGGAAAACTACAAGACAAAGTTTGGCCATTTTATATTGAAAAATAACATGCATGTCATGTGTCCATATTACAAGTCAATTATAGTCATCCGTCATCACTTGAACTCGCATTGTACAAACAAAGTAGCTGTATTGGAAAGTTTTTCAAGTCGATACTCGTCATCTAGTCAGTCAGCTCACCTTTGTCATGTAATTTGCTTTGAAACACGAAATTCGGAGTAATAATGCAAGCATTCTGTCAATTCTAACTAAGAATGATGGCTATGCTCATAGATTGTGACACAAAACAGAAAGTTAAAGAAAATGAGAGAAAAATCACCATTTTGTTATTACTTTGTAATTTTGTATAGTACTTCTAGCTTGTGAACACAACACGCTATTGGGTGGTAGTCTAAACCGCAATCAATCTAAAATATGGTGAAAGTAGAGTAGTGGCATGTGGTGTTGTGGTAATGTTTCCTAATTTTTCCCAAACATGAATATATCCATACAAACATACATACATTTTATATAATAAAAGCTGTTCATGTTACATTATGCACATTTTTCAATAATTTCTTCCACTATTCGTTTTTTGCAAATTAATGGCATGTTATTTTGTTGAATACTCACTCATTGTGTAGTAATGCATGCGTTTTCGGTGACGTGAATTATGCACGTCCAGTTTTAACAATTCATTCCTCCTTTCTCCCTTGTACACACACAGTTTGGCAGCCGATAATTCATGTGGACTGGCTCGAAGAGAAATAAGAAGGGAAAACCGTGAAATGAGAACATTATTTGCATTCTATCTCAAGTTGTCTTCTTTACTCTTTCCAATTACGTAGAAGCAGGAAGCACTGGAGTATCGGAATGTAGGGAATACCAAAAACGTAGACAACTTATTAGAGTATAGAAAAACAAAAGACCTAAAACTAAAATGAACTACCAACTACCAGCCACTCATAATGTATGGCTTATTACTTTACCATGCATAACTAATAGTATTTCTCCTACTGCTATTCCAGGTACTTGCTAATATGACTAAGGAAGCAACTAAAAAGCTTCCGTCTTCTGATTTTATAGTTAATACTACTAATACTATTATACTTTGGCTTTCTCATGGTTGGCTCAGCTATAACTTTCACCGAGTGAACTTAATAGGAAAATTACAATGGTACAAGTATATTAGTACTTTTTCGATATTTCACAACCATAATAAGAGTATTAAGAAGAACACTAATAGTCTAACATAACTAATAACGGTTTTTGCTTAAAAGCTAGTACATAGTATTATTATTAGGAAACTAGTGATCTATGAAAAAGAAATTGTAAATAACACAGGAAACGACAAATAGAAATGCCATTATAAATACAACAACTAAAACGATCATCCATGGCGTCATGTGGGAAGAATGAGATTTAGATTAGGTCTACGCTAAGCTTGTTGTATGTGATAGTAATTCTAGTGCTGTTGTATTGGTTGGTAACTCATAATTCATTTTTTGCCCCTGTTACAAGTTACGTTAGATAGAACTCCTCTTGTTGTCGATATGATGATGTTGCTTTTAGCTTTGCTGCTTGCTGTGCTGCTACTGACTGTGATGAAAAAAGAGATAACTTTTATGCCCTGTGCACAGTGATGAAAAAGTTGCTTGTCAGACGAAAGTTGCTGGTGCCGTGGGCTGTAGAATGGGAGGATGGTTTAGTAGAGGTGCTGACATTCTTGTACTTGTACACTTTACACTATAACAAAACTAAACGACCATGTGTATTACACGAAGTATTTCTTGTTTTTTTTCAATAGTCTGTTCTGTTCAGTGAACCATGCTCTTATTGCTTTCACCGTGAATTTGTAGCCACACGTAGTAACATGTGTGTATATGTATGCGATTGTGGTTACGATGTTAAAAACCTTTACTCCTTCGGTGGTGTATAATGCTTTCTCCCGGGGAGTAGAAGTGAAGAGTACGCAGGGATCAATGGTTTATATTCATGGTTGGAGTGAACACGAGTAACAGTTGAAAAAAAAGATTAAAAGGAATAGTGGGTTATCGGATATTTGTCACGAGAGTGTTTGCGTCCATCAATAGTAATTGGATTATTTGCAAAAAAGAACGGATGAATTGAAGGTTTCAGAGGGATTTATGACAGAATTCGCGGAAATTTGGAAAATATGATTCAGAAATGACACTCAAGATATTGATGACCTGTTTTTTTTTGCTGTCAGTGTAATGTATGTATGTACAAAGGAATACATGAAAAATGTATGGTCACGACGAGTAGAAAAATCTTAAAGTTCAAACAAGCGTTTCATCTCCTTATTAAAATTCAGAGTGAAATAAATTAGAGGGAAGCGGATAAGATGAAAGTTGGAGTTTGATATTTTGAAACTGTATAAATTTCTTTTTCAAGGGTTGATTTGAACGTTGACTGGAACGAGAGAGCGTTTGACATTAGCGTCCTTCCGGATGAGACTCTGTAGAGCGGAACTCTCGAGCAAAGTTAATGTCAGTTATGTCATGAGTTGATAACGAGAAAAGTGGATAAAAAGGAGTTTACAAAGACGTAACAGTAACAATGAATGTATAGACTCTCATCTCAGCTCACAGTTGAATCAGCGTGTTGCATCACTTTCCCAAAGAATTTTGTCCATTCACATAGCCACAGACAGAGAGCAAACTTGTGTATATGATTTCACTTGACTCCACTTTTTGCTACTCTTCAGCTACAATAGTCTGATGTGATGATGACGAACATGAACTCTGAGCATTTCGGAATATTATTAGTAGATGTTTGGTTTTGGTTGCTGAACTAACAGTCAGTGAAAGCGCATTTTATGAGTGAGTAGTCTAAAAAGAAAGTAGTGTAGAAAGTTGTTAGTTTATCCTCATAATGATCTTCAGTGGACAGGACTCTCTCGACTCTTCTAATAGCTTTGTGTGATGATGTGATGATGAATTTATATATATTTATCAAGATATTTATGCACATAAATGTTTCCTTGTATTGAGTACGTGTGTGTATGTATTATGTCGGTGGTGTGACGCTATGAACAGCTCTAAAATGGATAATGATGAAGGATGATGATGGAAGAGGAAGGTCTGGCGGCCATCTCTGGCTGCTGTCTTCAGTTCAGCTTGTTCACCGTGATGATAAGGTGGGTTCACCGTATATAAGTATGTGTGTTAAGCGTTTATATACTTATGAGGCAAATAGACATGTAAAGTATCAACTTGCGTTTTCTGTTTATCTTCAACAGTTCTGTAGGCTTATAAATGTGTTCCCATGCTTCGCAAGAGTGATCCCTATAAAAGAGGAAATGAGACGGATGACAGGGCATGCATCTTCTCATAATGAATCACGTTCACCACCATACTATCAACCACTCTGTAGTCTGCATCCATACCGCAAATATCCACAACCATACTACGTTCCATCATGCATCACTTGTCCTCATTACATATGTAACTAGGAGCAAAGTAACGATTTTGTCCTGTTTGTCTTTATGTCCGTCAACGTGATGGATAACTCAATAAATCTACACATGTAGACGAATTCAACTAAACTTGGAAAAGAAACACCAGTCACTAAGAAGACCTTTAAGCTTATATTTTTTTTGAGACAATGTTAAAAACTACCAGTGTCAAGCAACACCTTTTTCTCTTACAGGAAAAGTAAAGAGGAAAGTAAAAAAGTTTCTCGTATCATATTTCATGTGACATTTTTTAACTACTTGCTTGTATCGCTTTGAGAGACTTTATATTTTCTCTCTAGAACATTTCCCATAATTATAAGTTAAAGTACGAGAAAATTGTTTTCATTTGAATTTAACAAACATAATTTTTCTGTAGTTTAAACGATTTTGACTGTCAATGCCTTGCTGAAATGTATGATAGCGGAAGAAAAAAATATTTTCATTCGTTTCTCTGAAACATTTTTTTAAAGTGCATGTACTATGTAATTATACTAATTATTACACATCCATGAACAAATGCCACTTGTATCTGCACATTTTTTACTACTGGTGTACTTGATAAATCCTGTTAAAGTAAAAAAGCCAACACGCTTGAAAAGATTCTGTTATGCACGCTCCACTTCCGGTAAGGGAGCAATTATGTGTAAATGAAATTACTTTTTCCGTAAAAGTGAACAATTATTTGTTCTTGCACTTTCTCCATTACAATTATACAAAGTCATTACAACATGTTAAACGATGCTTTACGTGAACAATCTCCACCCCCGGAAATTACTTATGTCAATAAAAAAATTCACTCATTTAACAAATTTTAGATGGAACAGCAGGTGCATAATATTGTGTATACTTGTGTCCCAGCGTTGCTTTGTGTTAAAGAGTAAAGGTTATCAGTTATCACTTTCATGAATTTACACTCAAGTTACGTCTTTTACAAAGTATGCATATCATTCCCGGTATAGCAGTACCTCTCGTGCCTGTCTCATGCTTTCACCATGATAAATGCTAAATAAACATATAACTCTAAAAATAGCCGGTATGTCTGAGAGGCAAAATTCATATCCGGCTAAAGTGAAAGAAATTATTGACAAAATTTATACATCATAAATGGACTATTGTTAGAAGGCCAAGGGTAAGAAATTACAATAAAATAAGTACTTATCAAACGACATGATCTGAACTATACCTTTACTTATAGAATCGATGGATTAAACGTGGTCTAATCTGCCATTTATTATTATTTTTAAAGCTGAACTATCAGAGTACCAAAAGGCGCCCAAGTGGTCAACTGTGAATTCCCTTTGAGATATTTATCTAGTCCCATTTCATACACTTTAGTTTCTAGTAGATCGAATTTATCCCAGTATTATCCACATTATCGTTCTCTGAGGTTGATGAAAACAGTTTCAGTTTCACTAGGGGATCATTGCGTTTTTATCAAAGGAAGTTTTCGCTTTTTCGTGGCATGTCAGGTTCTATGGCCATGCAAGACAAAAATGTTGTAGGTAGCTATAAAAGTGGCTGAAGCAGATCATCGCTACTTTTTATCTTATGCCTAGCAGGCTTCGTCCCGTATAAAAAAAGATGATTGTTGAACCGAAAGTAAGGTATTATTTTTATCCGGTGAAGTGAAAGTACTCATATGAGTATAAATACTACATAGCCGACAACAAGAGAAAATAGAACCATCACGTTTTTTATCCTCTGGAAAAAATGCGATAAATGTGTACATCTGCACATAATTCATTCATGAAACAAACTGAATGTGACTATTAAAGAAAATCAGATAACTAAGAAAATGGCTATTTGAGAGGATGATTACAAACAGAGAAAGCAGAAAATTGAAAGGAAACGAACGAATATGTATGCACGTCTTAGAATACAATTAAAATACTTATCAAGATAATATGAGCATATGCACATGAAAAAGTTATTTTTGGTTGTATGATAAGTAAAAAGATAATGATGAAACTTGAATATTAGTATGGTTGTGTAGAAGATAAAGAGAAAGCGAAGCGAACCTTTTTTACGAACGTTCGTTACCTTTTCTTTCATGGGTATGATGCGACTTGATGGTATGCATGGCAGTGGTGGTGGTGGTATGGAAGACGTTCCATATACGCGACTTTTTTGACTTGTGGATATTTTATGTATGTCTAGTTGCATTTGTAGCAACTCAAAAAGTCCCAATTAAGATTGTACGGATCACATCTCACAACTTGACTCACGTCAACAAAACTTACTTTTCTCAGAGTTTTCACTTGGCTAAAGCCTCACGTTGTGGCATTCCGTTAGCTGGAAACTTTGCACATTGAGAGATTCCAATCTTGTTACGTTACGTTACACACTGCTTCTGTGATGCGATGCAAGCAGGGAGGAAGGGATGCTGCTGTGAAGAAATCCGACTTAAGCTAAATGCAGACTCGTTCGTACCAAAAAGCTAAAAAAAACACACAAAGAAAAATGACATTGTGTTACAGACTTACGTTTTTAGACATGAAGTGAAAAAAATGCTAGTTTAGTTCTAAATAGATGCTTTGGGATTTCTTAATAATGTGTTTTTACCTTTCTTCGTGGTTTCCGTTTTTGACATCTACGTACTAACTATGGCCAAAATGCATACAAAGAGATTTTTCAGGGGATTGCTATTATTGTAGTTAGCTATCTATCACTTCACTTTTTGTATTTACAGTATCAGTGTATTTTTTGTCTAGTGGAATAATGTGATAAAGAATAGAATGAAAGAAAAACACAGACGAAAGAAAGAGGAAGAAAGTCAATACCACAAAAACCTAAAAGTCAGAGACTAAAAAAAACTAAATCTTTACGCATCGTTGAATTCGACATAAGTTCTCTTTTCTCTTTACTTTCTTCTTTTTTCATTTTACATGTATGTATGGAATTAGTATTTTTGGTAGAATGGCAAGTTGTGTTTGTCTTAAAAAATAATTCATAAATTATATTTGAAAATGTCTCTGTTAATATATATGCCTGTCTTATGAACTTAAAAAAATAAAAACATTTCTAAATTTGAATAAAAGTTGAAAAGATGAAGTAAAAGCAAAAGTTCAAACTTTTGAAAAGACAAGACAGTCACTTACTTTTTATACGACGAAATGAGATCCCTTAAAAAAGTGTGAAGTACGGTTTTCATACAAACTTGAGAGAAAAGTTTGCTGAAGCAATAATTAAAACAGGATTTTTAATCAACGATTAGTTCATTAAAAATTAGTTCTTCTTTGTTTTCTACTTGTTCATGGAATGGAACATGTAGAAAGTATTCCTCCTTTTCTCAATAATATTTCTAATCTATTTTTTATACTTTTATTGAAAAAATCTTCTCCAACACTATATCCAATGAAACTGATACTTGGATAACAAGAACAAAAAACTTTTTCCTCCCACTATGCCCTCCTGAGTGACACAGAAATACATGTAATTTAGGATTGAACAAAGATTCTTTTGTTGCAGCCAACAGAAATGTATTGTGTGAGAAATTGGAAAACGGAACGGAAAGGACTTCTCTTCTCCGCTGTCAAAATGGAATGAGCAGACATGGTAAGCTGACTACGCTTTTTAATATCACTCTATTTCCACATACACCAGCCGAGCCAGCCAAGGCAAGAGCATGGCATGGAATAAAAGTGCACGCCGCTCCTGAATGATTTCTGGAGAAAGTGTGCCCTGAAGATATTGTGTGTGTGGAAGGTTGTAAAATAGACAAGGTTTTCGTTTGTGTAATTTCCTAACATACGATACGACGACGATGATGGGAAGAAAAAGAAGAAGCATGTGGCACGTATAAAGGGAATACACACGACAATGGCATAGACACGGCACAAGTCACAGAGAGTCAGAAGAGACCATAATATATGATGAGCACACAAATACCTAAAAACGAAAGGGTGGATCACGACGATGAGCTAGTAACATACAAACAGGAGGTATATTTCAATCGAACCTAAACTATATGGATATTATTTTAAGGAGCTATAAGCTCCAGGCGCCGGCGCTCATATTTCATATATGCTTACCTGTGCACTTGATACTTTTTCGAATGGGACAACTTGCATTGTTCCCTGACACAAACATAACAGGGTACTTAAGAAGTCACCTTCGGGACGGGATATGCTTGTCTATCGGTCTGTATTTCCAGAAAACGGATATAATGTATGCATGCAAGTATTTTTATGAACTCGCCGATTTCACAAGTTTACGTATATTCCATTTTGTGCATATCGAAAGTTTTTAATAATTTTATTAACAATTCAAAATATTTTACGATACATTTAAAATTAATACCATTATTAAGTTAATTGAATCATCTAATTATATTTCCGCTAGATAGGTAAATCCTCATATCTCTAAAAATAGTTGTTAGTAAAAAAGTATGTCAATGTCTCAAATTATATTAGATCTATAATAGGATGTCGATAAAAGTATCAATACAATCGAAAACGATTTTTATGACGTATATACATCGTAAAAAAGAAAAAATGGTCTATTTAAACAAGATATCTTTGTTGAAATCAAGCTCGTATCAGAGCCCAATGTCGAGTGCTTGAAGTAACACTTTTCTCCATAAAATGTTTCTATTTCCCATCTCGAATTATCAGATACGGTTTGCATCTCACGAGCGGGGTTTCATAAAATTCACAGTACTTTCTTTCATTCCATGACTGATGTCTTCTTGCTCCTTACAAACTGAAAGGTTATTGACTTTCAAGGAACAAAGATGTTGGAAGTTGGAAGGAAGGAGCAAATTGGTTGATAGTTTGATAAATTTGATTTTCAAGACGAATTTTAATTACTTTTTTTTTTAGATATATTTGGGTTTCGAAACTAGATCAGTAACTTGGATAATGAACAAATATGCAATACAAAACAACACAGAAAAAAATTACAACCTTAAAATAGTGATTATTTATTGAAGTCATAATGATTTTAGGAAAAACTGGCAAACGCAATATATTTATAAATATATACACCTTGTATTTTATTAGAGTTGATTAACAAGGGAGTGGATTAAATAAGAACTTTCTCTTGTGTTACATTGGGACGGGATGGGATATTAATTAATTTTGTTATATTTTTAACATCATGTAATGAAACCGGCTGTTGGGTAACGGTTACCTAACGGCTTTCAGGAAAGATCAAAAAACAAAACGGACGTCACATCCACAAACTGATTTAAAGAGAAACTTGAACATGTCATATCATTTGACATCACAGCGAGCAGCAATTCGTTTCCATCTGGTGAGTCTCAAACAATGCAAAACTATCATAAGAAGTAAAAGTGTCGAAAGCAGTAAAACACAAGATATCATCACGATTCCAACGATCCCAATTTGTAATTTCGATGGAGGAGGTAACGGGCTTAAGCATTTCGGTTGCAGAGTATCTATTTCGACACAAGGAAATTCCAAAATAAACCAAGTAAAGTGTATAATAGTGGCATTACAATAAAAATATACTTTCACTTACGTCCATCAACTGGGAATAAATGCTCAATCCAGTAAAAACTGCTATTTACATTGAAATGTCGTCCAATTGGAATATAGTCTCCATTTTTAAAGCGATAGATAGCAATCGTAGCTTCAGTAGCGTTTCGAGTATATCCCCCAATTCCATTTTTGTACTTGACAAACGAAATTTTCTCACCCTGAATGGAAAACCACACGTTTGACAGTTCATTCACTTTTCAATGAGTTCCGAGATACCAGGAATTTGAACATTTAACATAAATATCTATACATCTATTCTACAAACTAATTCGATTTCTCAACAGAAAGAAAACGCTTAAGAATTCTCACATAAATATTTCTTGAGAACATATAAAAGATGTTTTTATGTAAAGTGACTTATTCTACTGTTAACTTGTGATAAATAAAAATAATGCTTTTGCCAAATTGTTTTTATCTATTGACAAAGTGTTTACAAACTACAAAATACAAACGACATAAATATAAAGTCGTTTACTGCACAAAACAAAACATTTTTCAATAGTCGACCGAAACTTCTGTAATTGTATCTGGTTAGATAGAAAGTTATAAAGTGCTATAAGAACCAGTTATAATAAATACTATACTGGTTCTCCGTTTGCGTCATATTTTTATGCATGAATTGCATTTCAATTCAAGTATGTCTTTTAGAAATGAGTTTTTCTGTCTTGTGTAACTTTTTGTATGTATTTCCCATTATTCACCCCAAAAACCATTGAAAATAATTTTTCTCATCATTCATCACAATGGACAATTCCTACTTGTAAAATTATATTTGTGTAGTTTGAGAACTTTTGCGTGGTAGCAACCAACTTTTTCCTTCCTCCGCACAACACTTCTTTCCGGTCTATCGACTTTATATAATGGTCGAACTGTATGAAGTAGTCATGCAATTACATGCTTCATTACATGTAATGCACAGCACACACCTAAAGGTGAGAACATGTCGCAGTAAAGGTAGCGGAAATTCTCTAGAGTTTGGAAATGCTTTCACTTCCTCAACTTGAAAAGCAGACATTTGTTCAATGGCTACATCTCTTCTCATATCATTTTATGTAAATGAAGCAACAATATACTTACCGAAATACCAGTGAAGGACTTATTTATTAGCGCTTTTCCCACAGAGCCTTCAGTTATTTCCCCTCTGCTAGCACGATTTATAGCTGTAACCACAAAAAATATATATTTGGTCATGAATTGAAAAGTAAAGGAATAACTTTCACAACATTTTTTCCACTACTAACTTTCTCTGACCAATTATTTTCACCAAATAATGAATATTTATGCTCTAGCTATTAAATGAAGCTGTGTTTTTGCCTAATTGCGAGTCAAAGTTATTCTACATATTTAAGGAACTTATAATCAATCAACATCACCTTTAAGCATTGCCCAAACAGAGTCATACGTGAGTAACGCATCGTCGTAACCTGAAAATGCTGCGGCTGTCTGTATCCTTTCATTCAAAGCATTTTTAGTACGGGTTATATGAAAACTCTGAAAATTATCAAAATACAATAAAAGTATTATGAAACGTTTTATAAAATGTAGTTCAGTAGTTAACCAATAATCTTAAAAGCATCAAATGAATGACTACGCTACACTGTTCTAAAGTACATGCCTCGTTTTCCCCGGTAGTCCAGCCTGGAACAAAGTACTTCAGAAACAAATGGTCTTGAACAGCTTTTCTTAATTGTTTCTGTGTACAATTGAAGGATTCTTGTGTTTCCGTCTTGTCACAAAACACAAGTGATTCCGTGTCATACGCTTCATTTACTTCATTTGTTGTACGGAACCATTGTAGCTGCTGGCTCGGCAGTGCTAGACAAACAAAATGATTTGAAGGTGAACTTAATGAGTTATTTGGTAGTTGAACGGCGGAAACTACGTAAAATTAATTATTAAGGAAATACACCCACCTACAAATATCAAACTTTGGTTTTCTCTGTAGTTGTGAAACAAGTGACAGAGTAACTTGGTCGCTTCTTTTTCGGTGACAAAAGAATTTATAATGGGTACATCAAAAACACTTTTATTTTTTGGAAAGCTGTCAGAATCTTCATTGTATTGTATTGGTAGCTCGTAGACAGGAATTTGAGAACTTCTCAGATTTTGAAATAATTCATACTCAACCTAGTTAACATAGAAAGATGTTTATAATACCAGCATAATCCAAATACTGTCAGTGGTCAACTGAAACTAAAAAGGCTGTTGAAAAATCAGCAATCAGTCCAAATAATGGAAAGGAACTTACTAACATGTTCATATGGATGGTCCTTACTTAAAATCAGAGAGATTGGTGAAGAATTTTTGCCAATCATTTGATAGATGATAGTATCAAGTTTAAAGAGACAGTGAACGTATGCGGATGGATTGTGTCCAGATAAAATTAGATTTGAATTGTTTTTCACCAACTCTAATATCCTGAGAGTTGGTGTTCCTTGATAAATCTATAATATAAGTACGTATTAATTTCACTTTAAAAAACCTTGACATACACATTTTAACTTTTCTCTACATATAAAAACCTTACTAGAAAACTTTCCATGTCCTCCACGACATCAGAGAGTACTTCGCAGACAAAGGAATCATCGGTGACAATGATTGAATGACTGATTTGATCAACGCTGATGTTGAAATTGGGAATCTAAAGTGAAATTAGGAAGTTGAGGAGCAGTAGCATTGATTATTGTAATACAAGAAATCATAATTCTTTTATGAGAGCAGTAAATGAAAATAGTTCATTACAGTTTCGTATGAAAAATCAAAATCTACTGATCTTCCCGTGAGTTTATTGAAAAATTCCACAGCCATGGATGCAGCTATCGCTGGAGCACACTAAAAATCAAAGAATGAGGAGGATCCTATATGAAATGATTATTACACTCAAACCCGAAATGAAAACCAATAAAAAAGTTTAGTTCTCACTATTTGATTAGTAAATACACCAACTACCCGGGTAGGTATACCGATATTTGCACAACAATAAGGTAGCAATAAGCTTGTCACCAGTAAGACAGGACACTTTAAAGTCATCATTGCCAACACCAGAGTTTAAATTAGTTTAAATTTAAACAGTCAATTATTACTAAAAGAAACAAAAGAGTTATATTTCAAAGGACTTGAGTTAAAGCAAGTCCATTCACTTCGAATAAAGTCTAGACTGCAATACTTGTTGGGTCTAAGCAAAATTCTTAATTTTCTTGACTGGTGCAAGGTGCAAGGAGATTAACAGTTTACAAACATGAGTACTTGCACCCAGTAACGTGCGTCATGCATTATTGCTCATGTAAACATCAACCTTCCGTTCTCACATCATCCATTTCCTCTTAGATCATCCCGGTTCAGGGAGATCACACAAACTCAAGGCGTTATATTTTTTATTTGGACTATGCATCGTTGCTCCAACTTTAAGTTGGAAAATTGGTTAGAAATTCCAAGGTACTACAGATAAATGTACATAAAAGTAAGTACTGGGATTCTTTGGACCAGCTATAATACTGACACTGTTTCAGTTATAAAACCACTTTTACATTATATGTTGAAAAATGCAACCAATATTAGCATAGCACACAACATAAAAACTGATTTAAAACCATAAATACATAGTACATAGGTAAAATTAATGATGACATTTATAGATTTCCTCAGCACTAAATATGTATTTTCCATGTTTAACATCTGTCAGAATCAGTATTTTAAAATAGTAAAGGTTTTAACTCCAGTATACGTATATAAGAGCAAGTATTTTGTGATGACAAGTTAACAATAACAAAGTATAAGAGTTACTCTTCCAGAGGCAGACGCAGACAGAATTTAAGTTAAAGAATGCAATGGGACAACGCGTGGAAATAGTTTACCTTGTAGAAAGATAAACAGTAAAGGAATAGTTCAAAACTTCATAACGTAGGAGAAAACCGTGGGAGAACCATAGCCGAAATATAGACTTTGGGACTATATACGTTTCAAGATCATTACCACGTTTTTTATGCAAAAAAAAGTCTGTTGTATGCCTGCCTATATCTGCTTTCTTTCTTCAAGTGAATTCATTTTGCTTGAATATTTGACTGGTCATAAATACAACGTGTCCTAGCTAGGCCTAGCCCTGTGTCCAACACTACACATAATTTCTACATGACTTTTGAAACGCCTTTAGTTCGAAATGATATGAAATGTTCACTCAACATGAAATCACCTTCAAAATGCCCCAGTTTTACCAGAACTCTTTACGTCACGCTGTGCTGTACCTGTAAAAACAGAGATTTCTGCATTCTAGTTTAGTTTTCTTTGCAAAACTAGCAAATCAAAAAAATGGTTAATGATTTAATAAAGAATTTGAAATTTTGTTGAAAACTACAGAAAACTGGCGGTTTTTCCGTTTTTGATTTTGTGCTGTAGTTTTGTTGAAATGTAAGGATAAATGTTTGTGGGTATGAATCATCTTTAAGCCAATCTAATTTTTATACACATGAAACAGTTATTCGAGGTAGGTAGGTCGAATTAATTGAAAATAATATATCATTCGTTTCTACATCCATCAAATCTCAGCAAAAGGTTGCAAAGCAAACGCCACATTTTTTTAAACCGAAGTTTCTAAATGATCAAGGTTGCATTATCGTGTTACTTGACATTGCCTTGTGTAAACCGGAGACCTGTAATACGGCAAGTATGCATGAATACATGCATGATATGATATGTGATATGTGACTTGCAAATCAATCATCATCGTCCTTTTCTTTTGGAAAACATTATGAAATTTCAAGCTTGTTCATAACTTACCGCCGCGTTCACCTCATTTGCATTTTTTCTCAAGAAGTAATCCTTCCTGTCCTTGGATGAATGTGTGTTGATGCATTTTTTTGCTCATTATCTTATCAATTTTCTCTCAATTGAAGGGTGATGAGACATGCAACTCAACTAGGGTTGTTATCTAATCTACGCAGCGAATCTGTGCAATGCACAATGATAATATGATCTATGCATGTATGAGAACTGAGAACGTACTAAAAAGTGTAACTGGAATGAAATTTGGAAGAGGAAGGAGCAAACTAAATTAATTGCCTTACCTTGCTTTACTATTATAGTGCAGAGCACATGCAAACGAACGCCAAAATGCTCCGAAAGGAATATGATACTTTGCTTGAGTACTATTTTTCGTTATGTTCTATTCAATTCGGGAAAATAAGGATAGGTTTTTAGGTTTTCATCAGTTTAAAAATATAGAATCATCACCAATGCATGCCGCTGCGCTGCTCCTTTTCATTTTCATGTGGATAAAGGTACATTAATTTCCAGAAAGACGCCTTGTAATTTGTTAAACGTAAAACTATTTTTTCTCTTTTAAATTTAAACAGTTCGTCATTTTAAAGTAATTAGTGTGGCTATTAAATAACTACGTGTTGTTTATTAGTCAATTTCAGTCAATTAAAACTAGCAGTAGCATTTTTTTTTAGAAATTACGGTCTTACCTATTCATTGCCAGTGTTGTTGTGGCACAAACAAGATGTCAAGCGTTGGATACAATGGAGATATTTCAAGCTCCACTTTAAGTGGTGGGTCGGGATTGAGCGAAAATTCCATTGATGTTGATGGAACTCCTTCTGGGCTTAACCATTTTGTGCATGGAATGCACAGCTTTAACACGGCCAGTCAACTGCAGTTTTATTTGGGAAGGATGGCAGCTCCTGGGGCAAGGGTGAATATTACTCACGTAGCACATAACCCCACACGTAACAGCCCTGCAGCAATCAATCATCAGCCCAATCGATCCTCCTCATTGATGCCTCAATCTGGCTCACAATTAGCCGCACTCTCGCCATCGCCGGTGTTCACTCCTGCCCCTCCTGCTCCGCCCCCATCTCCAGCTTCCCCTTATTCAGGTGGAAATAGGTAACTTTTGAGGACTAGAAACGATTTTTCTATATACATAGTTTAGTAATTACGTTAACTGAATGCCTGAGTATATCCTTTAGTGTCAATGTTCAGCGTAAATATGTGTGTTGAATATTAGATGCAGACATAATTTTAACGAAAAACTTTTTCTATATTACAGACTGGGACGTAGTCAACCACCCAACGCATTAATGCCTGCTGCAGGTGCACCAGTGTCAATAGTTGGCCCAGCTATGGTGAATTTCCGAACGAATCCTCCACCTCCAGGATATGAACGCAAGCATATGCTGGTTATATGTCATTTGCACAATCGAGAAGGAACTCCTGAACAAACCAGTGGTCATCGACTTATGAATCCATGTAAGTTATACTTAACAATTATGCTCAAATCAACTTTTAACACTTATATATAATCGAAAAGCTTAATATGAAGTAACTTGAACATTTTCTGTTGTTTTTTTCGCAGTTGGAAGCGCTGGATCAGGTCCGAGTTATTCTGAAGGTCAATGTAGCATCTGTCGGCGTCTTGTAAGGGTCGATTCTCGTGGTAACCTTTTTTAGACTGGAAAAGTCCTAATAGTCAACGTGCAAAGGAAACCCTTCACTTATTGATCTACATGTAATATGACAACACTCATGCTTTTTGTTCAAGTTCAGACCAAGATAGTCATTAAGTCATTACACATAATATGTATATAGCTTTAGAAAAATATTCCTCTTAACTTAATTTTGAACATCGTAATAATCAATTATTGCTTTTCGATTCATTTACACATACTTATAATGTATTCAAATTTAACAGTTCACTTTATATTGTTACTGATAAACGCGAAATTAATTTAAACTGATATTTACAATTCAATTATGCTTTTTTGTAATAAAAGTAAATTAGAACAGAATTAGTCTTAGAACAATGACATGTGTCGTGTCTCTCATGTAATTAAACGATCTGACATTTTCTAAGTCACGTCATGGAAATTAGTTGGGCAGTTATAGTAATATGAAAATTTAAACATTCTTTCTAAACTATAATAAGTTCATGCTTTTCACTCTCCGACATGGCATACGAATTTTATCATTTGACGCATTGAAGCATTAAAGTAAACTGCATAATTCATAATTTCATAAAAGAAAGCTCATCCTCCTTCGACTCATTTCAGTTTTTTATCCACCTTCATTCATTCAAGGCCATTTCACGAAACTTTATGCAAAATGGACACCGAATATGAGGATCAGTTAGAGCAACGGGGGAGTGAAGTCATTGACGTTGAAGAAGAAGATGACGAGGACGACGAAGAGGAAGAACTAGAGCATGAAGAAGAAGAAGTTTTTCCTTTTGACCAAGAACTATTCATAAGAAAACTACGGGAAAAGCCTCATTTTCCTGCTGAGTCAAAAGAATGCGGAAGAGCTAATCCAAAGAAAGACTATAAAGACTTTAATCCTCCAGTTGGCGACAGGTGAATCAAAGCATACATTCATATATCCGAATGAAAAACTGCGCTTGAATGGAAGTAATCATGAATTGAAAACTTAATTGCGCTGTGATACATTTACCAACAGGTTATCATTGCAAGCTCTGACATCAGTAGATTTATTAAAACAACTCAACCCTCAACCGGAAGGGGCAGTGCCTCCATTAGCTTTGCCATCATGGCATTTAATGGCGTTGGAAAAGAAGATACCTCTGCTTCAGTCCCCAAAAGGGCTATTTTACTATACAAGAGGGAAACTGGGTCAAATGGTAGAGATATACTTTAATGCTTTTACATTAGTACATCTTGTTCCTACTTTTCTTAAACTATGTAATAATTCCAAAAATCATCATATAGCTCCACCGGAAGTCAACAGCTCCATTTTGTGTGTATGATCCATATAACAGAGAGCGAGTCATCTTTGAGCCATACAATTCATTGCATGATCCCTGTGTTAAGGACTTTCTATTTTCACCTCTCATGCACAAACTTCTCCTAAAGCGTGGTTTTGTGAATGAATACGATGAAGTGTTGTGCAGCCTGCGAGAATTTAACAAGTTTCGGGACTACTTGAGATCCATGTATTGTGATCAAATTTGGGGTGAAATGGAAGCTTGTGTAAGAAAAATTAATGATTGCATACTTAAAAAATAGCCGATAATATTGTTGTTCATAATTTTCGAGAATTAAAAGAATGTTTTTCTGTTTTCAGGATGTATTTTTAAGTACTGAGCGAGCACAACTTCGCATGCTATTACGAGCTGAGAGTCAAGATACGGGAAGAGAAGCTCGGGTTGCTGCTCGGATTGCCGCAGCTAAAAAATTCCAAGATGATATTGTCGCATTCAAACGGCAAAAGTAATACAACATTACATCAACAGACTATGCTAGAATTTCTCGGCATAATTAATGAAATTTTATTGCATGATGAAAAGAATCACTCATTAATTTTGATACCATTTCTCCAAAAATAATTTCACTTTAGACAAGCGCACAAAGATCACATGACAGAAGCCAGATTGCGACAATGGCGAAATGAAAGGGACAGAAGGATTTTGGAACAGGTAATGCGAGGCATGGCGGAAGCTAAAGGAAACAAGAGCAGGTTAGAAGCTTTGCAAGAGCGCAGGTTACAAGAAAGACGGAATCTTATGACAAAATCCACAAGGAAATTCTTGGAAACTCAGGAGCGACAGCAAAATGACAAAGCTATGATGCAAGCTGCTTACAACAAATTCGTAAGTGATTATTTTTGATTGCCTTGTAATTTGCAACAAATGGTGGAAAAATAGCTTCTATGTATAAGTGGTTCATGCTTTTCTTGCGTTTATAGCTTTTGGAATGGATTCAATCCAAGTACGTATTCTGTTACGAGAAACTAGTCCAAAAGAAACAACTGCAAGAAGAATTGAAAGAGGCTCAGAAATACAGAGCAAGGAAACGACAGATCAGATTAGAAAAATACCGAGAAGAAATGCGTAAGAAATGTTGCACCATTTTTGTTAGATGAATTGGGTAGTTTAATGAGTCGGAGACATTTTGAAGAATATAGTTAGTCAGACTGTTTTGATTTTTTTCTCGTAAAATGATAGTACGTTTTCTAATTTTATTGTTATTTTATAGCTAACATCGTGGCAAGGAAAAAAGCTGAAAAGGAGAGGCTATGGGTGATCGTGAGAAAATTCGGCATGAGATGGTTAACGAAGTAGGTTGAATACAGCTATTGTTAAATAATCCTTTCTTATTTCAATGCAAAGATTGATAATCGAGAACGCGAAAAAAAATCGTAATGATTTTTATACATACATTCTCTTTTGAATGTGTTTACAGAGTCCGAAATAGGTTAAATGCTCCCAAAGACGAGAAACATGAAAGTTGTTGGCTAGGACAGAGCCATAACGTTTTAGAAGAGACTGTCAAGTATTTACGGCAGGAGAGTGGATACGGTAAGCTGATGAAATAGTTTGCACAATTTTATTTCTTATAGCTGGAAAAGTTTCTTATTGAATTTTTAATTTGTAATTTTGCAGAAAAACTGGATGATTTTATTCTGAATATTATGAAGCTGAAGAAGCAAATTCAGATGCAAATTGAGCTTGAAGAGGCTGAGGAAGCTGCAATGGAGGCAGCTCGACTTGCCGCTGAAGGTGAGGAGGATGAAGCTGAAACGATGACAAGGAATAATTACGAGTAGGGAATTCTGGCAACTATTTCATACAGCATATTTTCATAAAAATAAATAAGAATAAAATAAAAGTAAGAAAACTTCGTATGCATTATAAGAAGAAAACTGAAAAATGTCGTTTTTCATTTATTGACCATATTTCAACTTTTAAAAATGTCACACCATTAACTTTAGCACAAAAAGTAGCCTGTTCTAACATATTTTTAAAATACCTGAGTTTTACTTTTCAACTTAATAATAATATCACAGTTGCATCATTAAGTTCTACATATATAGATAATTTAACAATAATAAGCGTAAAATCAAAAAAGTTCAGTAGCAAACTCACAAGTTCACTTTACAACCTGTCATTACATTTATCTTTCTTTTGTCCCAATATGAAAGCTGATTATTTCCAAAGAAAGGCACATCGCGTCCAGCAACCTATGTAGTAGCATAAAAACATTCACATCAGTTTAGAGTAAATTCTTACAGGTATTGTTGCATAATTATTATAATTTTAAGGACTACTGGTGATTCTTTACCTTGGAAGATAAAGTTGGCATATTGGGGTAATATGAGAAAGCAAACCTTCCGTAGTGCATTATACTATCGTAGTCGTAAGGACCGTATGGTGTGCTTCCATAAGCTTTGTTGAACACATTATGTAGACCTGTTTATAAATTAAAAACCAAATTAGCAAATTAAAATACTTTCTCATACTTCGTGCAGAAGAAAATTGCATTCATGTTCATTAGCTGTATACTACTGGATGTAAAAAAGGGTTACCTGTTTGAACGTTTGGATTGTTGACTTGTATGAATTGATCCCGATCTGGTCGTGATTGCTCGTGTTCAATGCCTAGGGTATGAAGCATTTCGTGAATGATTGTTGTAACGGTCAAACAGCGTGGATCAGGACTTAATGTGAGCAGTTGATAACCACCTTGCATTCCCACATCAGCTTGGCCACATCCGACTGCATTATTCTTTTCGATAAATGTGTGATGGGGATACTTCATATATTCATTTGTGAAGAATTGGTACTGGCTGAAAAGCATCACTGGCATGCATGAGTACTTTCGAATTTCTGCTACTGAGTCCTTAATTTTTTGTAACTCGAATTGATCTATAAAAATTTCATATTGAATTTGTCAATAATTTATCTCTATGTATAGCTGGCACGTAATTTGAGATGAAAAATTACAAGAAAACTTTATCAACAAAAAATGAGTATGATAAATTACTGAATGTGTTGGAGTAAATGAAAGCAATTCCATATCCACTTCTTGTCCACAATTTGTTCATTCTCAGGGAACGGATACTTCTTGCGTGATTAGCTATTTGAATTAAATATCAATTAAATTTAGTTGCAGAATATATGTATCAAAGTATAACTGATTAGTTCAGAAATACAATACGAGATGCATATTCACTTACAATTTAAGATGGCGTCAGAGGCAAATGTTGTATCGAAATAAAGACTTGTCAAGACTGCCAAGTGAAGTACGAGAACTGAGATGGAATATACTGATTTTAAGTAAACCATGTTTGAGTATTTTTTGAGAAACCGTTTTTATGAATTATATTTTCTTCCTGAAAACCTTTAACTGAACTAAGCTTTGATATTGACAGGTATGTAATTTAACAACTGCAAGGTTTCGATGCTTGTAAACAACTGTCAAACTGGCGATTGATCTCGGCATTTTATATGTATTTTTATGTATAACAATAATGCGTTGTATTTTTAAAAACTGGAAATCATTATGCACGGTGCTTATGTAAGTTTACCTGGATATGGAACCGCGTGGGCTCTTACGTAATGAAAATTCTGGCTAATCCCAAGTTCCACAAAGTTGCCTCTGCGCAAGAACCGTTGAAGTTCGAGGAGCTAAGCTGACCATCAGACCATCTTGCTATTGTGCATCAACAACATGATTTTCGTAAGGCAATTGACACCTATTTGTAAACATTGATTTATAAAGAACTTGAAAGTGTCAGTAGCGTGTCGGTGTCGGTCATGCACATGCAAGCAGTAAAACTGCTTTTGTTGATTTTTTTGCATACCTACGTATTTGATTTCTTGAAATAAATTACCCATGCATGAAGTACAGAGCTCTTATGTCTGGTTAATTCCCTTTACGTAAAGTTCATATAAGTCAACTAAGATTTGAGTACCATGTCTTGAAAAGTGACAGTTGGCAGTTCCAAGCAAAAGTTGTGGCGTCACACAAATTATAAGATAGCATAAGAAGCATATAGTATTTAGCTAAATTCGGCGAGAGTGTGAAAATATTTTTGTATACAAATATTTGCAGTTGTCTATCTCAAGTGCCACTTCAGGTGTGTCTCACTTAACTAATTAGCATATTATACTGACGTGATTTCTTTAAGAACTACTCTGCATTGCTGTTACAGCAATCGGTAAATTAGTAATTAGCATGGCTCGTCTATTAATACAAATTGGTTTTGGAAACGTGCATGTCATGTATGTTTTTTAATTGATAAATTGATTACTAGAAATCCCGAAATTACTCTTCTAGTGAGGATTTCCTACCTAAATTATCAAAACGATTCGTTCATCTGGTGTACTATCGTCATCAACGCTTAATTTTGATTTTACAAATGGATATGTCATCGTCATCACTCTTAAATAAGATAAGTTATATTTACTTTTGAAGTCAATAAGGTATTGACATGCATTGGGACATGACGTTGTTTTTCATTCATGATATAATATTGTTAACTTTACCATTCAACAAAAAAAATACTATAATGACATAATGATATAAACAAAAATGACTTTGATTTTATTACATTTATTGGAAGAATATATTTCGGTAAGTCAAAATGATCATTTTTGGGTGATTCATGTATGTAAATTACATTAATAATAGTAAGCGACCTTTATTAATGTTCACTTATAACTAAACAAACTTTCGCACTTTGTCTGATTGGAGAAATCCACATGTAATTTTTTGCCAGGGTAGGTTTTAGAGAATCCAAAAATATAATACAAAAACGAAGACAACAACAAATCCAGCAGCAGCTTTGGCATACGCTGATGTCAAATTTAAATACGTGGCATCTTTTTTATACTTCTGAGAAAGCATTGATAAATTTTGAGCCTTCGAATCCATCTCTGCCAAAACAGCCCCCCGATTAATCACATCATCAATGTTTTGAACCATGATACGCTGCACGTCTTGTAATTCAGTGTTCAAGGAATTTAGATTACGACGGCTACGGGAGTCCATTACGTTTTTCCTGGCCTTTTGAATATATGTGTCTGCAAATTTAAAATAGAAAACTGTCATTAGTAAAATCTCTTACAAATTGAGCAGTGGTGCAACAAGGACTGATGTGTAGATACACATACACAGTAAATAGCTATGTAATTTAAGGTTTTGCTTACCAAATTCAATGAAGAAATATGGACGCGATACAGTCTGGATTTTCTTTCCATTTTGGGCAATAAATTCCTGCGCTAGGTCTTCCAGGTACGAGTATGACAACCGCTTGGAAAAGTTTTTGTCACAAAGTGTCAAGTATACCACATCATTGTCTATCAAGTAACTAGAAAAGGGCAACAGAATAAGTAATGATTAAATATAAACCCTTTGTGAAGGCATATAACAAAAATTGAAGTTTTTGACCTTTAAATATTTGACTTACTGAAACAAATAATTGCCTGATTCAATGGAACACTGTCTTGGGCTCTGCTGATTTAGTCTGCGCAAAAGCATCTTTGCTTGCTGTTGATATTCCACTAAACTTCTCTCATACTGAAAATATTATAAGATTTACTAATCGTTAGTATATTTTGAATCTTGGTTTTCAAATGTTTTGATAAAGGTACAGGAGACAGTAAGTGTGAAATGATTACCTCTTCATCGTTCTGCATGGAAGCTGCTAATGGGAGGGAATCCCTCAGGCGAGATATCATAGTGAACAAAACCATTTTGCGTCTTTTTGGTAATACCGTAGGCTATTGGCGTTATATTTTAGAAATTGATGTTTATTGTTTAATCGATGGACCGCTGTGCTGTGGAGCAGGGCAGAGTATTCTAAAAGGTACACAAACAAAAATGTAAAGCATTAAGTAATCCTGTCATCACAAGATAAACTTATCAACAAAATTTAGAGTCCATCTGAGGTACTGATTAGGATATTAGGAATCAATACTACTGTAAAAATGGTAACATGGGTAAATAAATTCAGAGTGAGAGTGAAGCTGGACTTCGTAAGATTATAACTTTCAGGAAATTCGTTGTAATTAAGTTTCGACTGTTATTTTCATTATTTCATGAACAGGACACATATTTTAATCAATTCCAGATTCCAGAACATTTATGCTAGTCTGTTAGTTAGGACGACATGCAGCGTTCTAAAAGCGCTTCTTAGTTAATCTTAAATATTACTTCACAAGTTTACTTACGATTAAGGACTGAATAAAAACACTTGTTTTTTAACGTGTTAGGCAATTTCACATCTTGTTTTTTTTGTATACAATTCACACAAAAAACTGCTAACAATATATGATTTTTTAAAAGTTTTCAATGTACTTTCAACTTAACACTAGAGAACTTAATATTATGCTTTGTTGATAAGACTGGAAAATGTTATAAGGCAAGTACTTTTATTTAGAAGACCTTAATTGTTCCTAATTTTTAAATGACAACAATATGTGAATACACAGCCACACATGCCAAAAGAGAAAGGGTTAAGAGCTAATTACTGAGAAGTTTACGAGAACGAATTACAGAACCCATAAAGCCATACCTTGCAATAATAGTGATAATGCTGATGTGGTGCTGGTGTGGTGCTGGTGCTTTGCATCAGCAACAACAAGCCGACGACTATGCTACGTTTACGTTATGATGACGTGTAGTAGTGGCTTTCCTATGGCGGATAACATTACTCAGCTGCTTCATTCAACTCGTCAAAGTCAATATTTGAAAAAACACTCATCTTCACAATCACATAACACATTAAAATTACCGTTTACAGATTATAGACATCAGCGCAGCGTAGGGAAACAACGCTTCACAGATGACATACTTACGTACCTATTAAAAAATGCGATGAGGAAGAATCCATGTAATTTTTTATTCGCTAATAATTATAACCAAGCATTAACTGCCAGAGTTTATAATTAACAATATGAAATGTAGTAGTCAGGAGCAGGTGTCATACATCAAAAAAGGCATGAAGTCAATGACGCTGCTTTTGGTGTTCAGATAAGTGTATGAAACGTTTCTGAAGAAAAACATGTAGATATACACATATAATATGTAGAAGCTAGCTGTATCGTTGCGGAAGTCTAGTCTGGATGATAGATGCACTGACGCTTGCTCAAATTATTTTCTAGATTTCGATTTTATAGTAGTTCTTGAGTTGACACATGCATGATTTCTCGTTTTTAACCTTTCCATTTTGGTGACGCATGCTTCGTTAAAATAATTCAATATAATCCTATTAAGAGTCGTATGAAACACCTCCGTTCTTTTCAGAACAAATTAAGACAAGCAAAAACTCGATAAAGATTGAAAACTACAACAACAAGAAACGTTTTTATTATTTCACTTTACATAACAGTTTTTAAAAAGATCTAAAATATCAGTCCAAAAACAAGGTCAAGGTGTCAAAGGTTAAAAATTGACTATTGGTCATGAATAATGTTATAAATATCAAATCAATGTCTGCGTGTAATCATTATTGCAAAAGAGAGATCATCAAAAATGCCGGTGTCTCTTGCAGCAGAGCACACAGCGTCTGCGTTATCTTTACGGGTGTCTCAGTACCTCAGCAGAAACCTGAGGCGGTTAAATCCTTGGGTAGCGTAAAAATATTTGTACCCAGGCGATTTTACTTTGTGCATAGCGTACAAATCTTTAGACTCCTTCAGTTCCAAAACCAAACGACAGATCTGCAAAAATTGAATTAAAATGATGAAATATCCCAGTAATGAAAGCAAGCTCTTTTGCTTTTGAACGATCCTTATTACGTCTGCGGAATAGCTGCAAACGACAAAATGACATTCGCTCAACATGTAAATATCCTTAACAATATCTTCAACGTCCGTTTTTCGCTGAAATCCCAAAATTTCCCATCTTGGAGGCGGATATCTAGATAGATTTATTATACGTTTTACACATACAGATTTTGTACAAAACGATAACTTTGCAATATAAAATGGCTTCTATTTGATAATAATTCATACCTTTTCCGAACCAACTTGAAAACATTTCTGTCATCAGTTGACAAGAATATTCTGCGCGTTACATTTTCTGACGATTCTTCTAGTCTGCTGAAGTACTTCTTGGCGATGCTCATGTATTTGTCAATGGAATGGATTTCCAGTTTTCTCTTTTCGCCCCGTTTATCTCTTTTTCTCACAACAATTCTGTGTTTAATAAAATCAATTAGACAGTTTTGTACTTGTTGGTTGAAAAACCGCAGAATTAGGCCAGTTGGTAGACATCCATAAATAAAATAGCATACCCAACAGTAGGAAGATGAAGTTTCAAAACATCCTTGAATTTCTTCATTAGTTCCTCCTCCCAGTGCTGCAGACGCAAAGAGTATTTTGCAAACTGACCAATCCACCAGACGTAATGATTTGAAGGAAGTTTCTTTATGTCGGGACCAACATTCAACGGTACAGGAAGACCAGATTTGTGCGAATATATCGTGTGATCTACACCAAAATTGTAATCAATTAGTCCTACAAGTACAGTTAGGTTTCAGGAACTGTAAACAGTTCCTTAAATGAAAATTCATTAAGTTTTTACTAATTAATTAAAATTACTAAAAAACGGTGAGGAGTAACAAGTTTTTTATTTTTGATTCAGATAGAGAAAAAAATTTAGATTTTTATAAAGCTTACAGATCAAACATTCACCGTTGCATT
>JAQFXM010001910.1:0-28182 GCA_034693345.1 Entomobrya multifasciata
ATTAAACACCTGTAATTAGCGCTAGGTGTGGCAAAAATTACCTTAATTAGTTCATTTTGCTATTAATTAATTTTAATTACCACTAATTAATTAGTTTTTACCTAGGTACCGGGCGGGAACACTTAGTACCCCATCCCGGTTCCCACCTCTAGAAGCGTTATTTAACCCTTTTTTGAAATCGATTTTCTCAAAAATACGAAAACACCCCATCGAGATTAGAGTTTTAAAATCTTCCCCAACATTTTCTCTAACTGGCGTGTACTTTGGTTTGACCCAAAACCGCAGCCATCAGGGTCAAAAAGGGGGTCGAAAGTGACCTTTTGCCCTATCCTGTCCCATGTTAAGCGATTTCAAAAAAGTCCCATAAAATCGACAGGAGTGGGGCGATTTTGATGGGATTTTTTGCATCCTATCCGCCTTGTAGTGCTACACACGAAAAGTCCGGGGCCCAGTTTAACATTGGAGCTGCATACCATCCAATGACAATACAGCAGTTTTTAAATCTACATGCTCGGTTTGTATTATACTTTATTCTGTGTTTTAAAAAATGTAGTGAACAAGTGAAAAATAGTTTAAGAAAAGGCGAAATGGATGCTGCGTGCAAGGAGAGATTTTACAAATTATAGTGGTTGTGCGGTTCCCTTTTATGAAATGTCAATAAAAAATTTTAATTGTATAAAATTATATTATCTAAAAAATGAACTTATCTGAATGACTTATTCCGTATTCCATCATCATTATCATAATCTTCTTAAAACAGCTATTCTTCTGCTTGATACCTGCAATACACCTGTGGTGTATAC
The DNA here is from genome assembly GCA_034693345.1 of Entomobrya multifasciata. NCBI lineage: Eukaryota > Metazoa > Arthropoda > Collembola > Entomobryomorpha > Entomobryidae > Entomobrya > Entomobrya multifasciata. Next base: position 804 of record JAQFXM010001910.1, read on the forward strand.
ACACCTCAGGTATACACCTCAATATGCCTGTAGCACCTGCGGTGTACACATTAAACACAGTTTGTAATCATAATCATTATTAAAACTCACAATTGTCTATTAACTTGGATTCGGACATAAACGAATGTCAAGTCAATACTTTTTACGACATGGTTTTTTTGGTTGACTATTTTCAGCTACTCATTTAAAACCATTCTTGATTTTTTTCATTTGAATTTATTTATCATCATAAATCATAACGCCACAAAAGTAAACCTGTAGTTTAATCAGTTAAATTTTCCCCACTATTTATTTTTAACGATGTATGAAATCAGGATGGTTGATTTATGTATTTTTATGCCATGCATCATGCACCATTTTCGTGATGAGACATGAGATGAGTGTCTAGCCATTCCTCTCCTTGCACAATTTCCTGGGGCATTGTGAGACGTTGCCTGGTCCAGATCCTGGATCCAATTCTACTTTTCCAGTTAGTCTTTTTAAGTAAGTTAGTTAATGTAAATGTTTGTATTTACTGGTGAATTTTCATGCTTGTAAAAAATATTATGAATGTTCACTAACTGATAATGACTAGTGAAAAAAATTGCGGCGGTTGTATAAACAAAATACATTTTTAAGGCTAGATTATTTTTTTGAAGTGTTTTTTGGTAAAATGCATGCATGGTCATTCTTAGCTTTTAAAGATAAGCAAAAGGAACGGAGTTGATGACCATTAAAAAAATTTGCATTGACGGAATTAGCATAATTGTGTCAAGTTGAAAGGAGATTCAAGTGCCTTCCTCACTTGAGTTTCTCTGATTGACTGAAAGTTTACTTTAAGTTCGACTATACTATGGCTGTCTGTCTATCAGCCTATTCATCAATATACTTACTCCAGTGCAGTGGGATAACACACCCCTTTCATTCAATAAAAATTAAACTGATTAAAAAATGTATAACGTTAATTGTTCGGGCATGTTTTAAAGGTGGCGTGAAATTAATTTTTTAAAGTGATAACATAAATAGGTAAGTCGAATCTAATGTAACATTTGAATGTACGAAATGGTTAATGGTTACGAAATGCTCTACACATGATAATTATATGAATTAATTCTTGTGTCATTTTTTAGCTTTATTTTAGCTGTGCCCTTTAGCCGAAGGTCATCAATCATCAGGTACTAAATCGCTAACACATTATTTGCCAGTTCCTCCGTTAATAATGGAAGGTCCAATTAGAAAGAGGAGGAGGATTAATGAGGCCCCTGCACACAACACTGATACCTTTCCTTTAGTGAAAATTTTACCTGTGGAGGTAAGTCCATCCAATATAGTTATCATGATCACTGTCACATGAAAACGATTTACTGATGGTGCAACAACTAGTGATTTCTTTAAAAATTAATTCTTGTTTTTTTATAAAGGTATGGGAACTGGTAACCAAAAAGGTGCTAAGAAAGTCAGGGGATCATCAACACCTTGTCAACTCGTCACCTTTTTTTCGAAATCTGATGATGGCGTCTCAAATGACGACTTTCCTTTTTGAAGCAGTTCTTCCAGTTGTGGCGGTATCACTTTGGAAGAAAGATGGTCTAGAAGAATTTCCAGTGGAAGAAGTTCTGAAGTGCCGCTTGGTCTGCAAAGAGTGGAACACTGCAATACAAAAGGTGGTTCCAGACAAATTTGATATTCGTGGGAAATCATTTTTTGGAAAAGGGTCAGACTCTTGGCCATTGGAATATATTGGAGGAAGATTTGAGGTAATACAAAGCGAAGAGTTAGATATGTGTTCGATTGTCATGGAGGAAATTTTGCCGAATTATTCAATCGATAGATTTTTCCAACATTTTGAGCAAACACACAGCCCAAGTTCAACTTATCAATCAAATGTAAGGAACCCATTTATTTGCGGATATTTGCAATTAATGACGACGGATATACATGGTTCTGCCCCGCTCCAGTGCTATCTTCAACGCATCTCTTTACTCTTATCAAAATACGGACAAAATGTTGACACTTATAGTTTACACAACAGCAGCAGTCAGTTTTTTGTGAGAGCATCCCTCTTGCACGAGTGGCTTTCTATGCTCCCGAACCTCAAAGAGTTTACTTTTATGGATTACGGGCAAAATCCTACTAGGAATATCAATATCAACTTGGATGATGCTAATCCATTGCCAAAATTGAGATACTTGGAAAAAATAAATATTTATTCTTGTCCCCCAACTTATTCACCAATATTTAATCAGCTTTTAGAACGGAACAATCACATTTCCAAGTTGTTGTTAGGAGATCCAGAAAACTATGATGTAATCAGATTAGCCCCTTTCCCCAATCTCAAGAAATTAAAAATGTTTGATTGTAAGCGTGATATTGCTGAGCAGTTAAGTTCCCCACAAATTCAGTGGACACTGCAAACTTTGGTGCTGAATAATGTTAGATTTTTTGGAGGATACGATGCACTTTTTCAAGTTATCCAAAACAAGTTTTCAAACACGCTTGTCTGTTTCAAGTTAGGAATAAGTTGGGAAAAGGATGATGATAATAATGACTTAGTTTGGAAAGACTGCCAAAATTTGAGGCTGGATTTGCCAAAGTTGAAAAGTATTCGATTGTTCTTTATTGGAAGGCCATTGTGTCTGGACTTTTTGCTGCCGATGAAAGACAATCTGGAGGAAATTACAGCGACTTTTGACGAAAAGCTTCCCCCTGAAAGTGCGAGTGAACATGTTATCCAGTATTGTGGGTTTGAAGAGAGGATGCTTGAGTCAAATATTTGGGGGATTTTTACTAAGCTAGAACGATTCAAGGTGCGTCGTCGGATGAAAGGTGAACTGGTGGTGAGCCGTTCGGTTAGTGGTGCTCCACAGAAATGATGAAAAAGTGTTTATTTGAATGGTATCAGTAAATAAATTTTGTTGAAACGTGGTACTCAATTTCTTTTCCAATTTGTTTTTCAAATTTAATCGCTTTCATGTCACCCAACCAACAAGGCATGTTCGTTTTATAATTTGAATTGTGCTGAAAATTATTCAATTTATGTTTTAACCTTCAATTTATAAATTACTAGTCTGTAAAAGATGTAATTGTCGTGAGATTGTCTGACATACTGAAATATTGAATTTTTAAAATACACACATGTTTTCAATTTATATAGCAATCCTAACTTTAATTTTATGACTTTGAATATATTTTTAATTATTATTTGTATGTATGTTTTGTATGAAAGGAATCTGAAAAGTTAATTTTTTAAGTGAAAAAGTGAAAAGGCGTGTTTTGTGCAAATACAAAGATTTTATAAATTATAATGGTTGTTCGATTCTCTTTCATAAAATGACAAAATACTCAATTAATTGTACAAGTCAAATTATTTTAAAATGATCTGACCTGATTCATTCCATCTTCCATCATCAGCATCATCTTAAAACCCAACTTTCCGCATTGGAAGCATATTTCTCTCCAAACTAAACAGCCGAAATGGCTCCTTGCTCCATACTTCATAGCAATTGCGCCATAGACATTGAACACAGTAAATTGTAAGTCATTAAAGTTGACTATATTCTATTCGCATGAATTCAAACATGAAAGGAAAAAAATTGGACGTGCATGTCAAATTAATTCTTTTTTGCTCTCGATTACTTTTTCTCCAAAAAAAATCATTCAGGAAGGAAGTGTCCCCGTTTCCCGTTTCGCCCTACTCAACTACAAACATATTTTAGACCTTTCTTAGATGGTGAAAAATTTAAATTGAATACATGATTATTGAGTATAGATGTTTTGAAAATCTAATTACCTTAAGTAGCAAATATTTTAAAGGAATGGGCATACTGTTTGCACTGCAAGATGAAAGAAGACATGAAATTTTGCATGCGTTTGGGGCATTGTGAGACCTTGCGTGGTCAATAGTCAACAATTAATACAATCATTCCAATTTTTACGTTATGTAAAGTTATATTTTCATAATTGTAACAATAAAAATATTAGTAACGTTCCATTGTACAAGTTCATCTTAAAATATTCAGGTGAAATGTGGACTTTGTATCGGAATTTCTTTGTTAATTTTTGTTATAATATTTCCACTTGAAATATTTAGTATTGAAAATTTTTAAACCTGATGAAAGATAATTAATGTTATTTTTCTTTGTTTTCTTTCAGTGCCCACTTCCGGTGCACTTTGACCCACATTATATTTCTATTTTTTTCTTTTGTCGCTAACCTTTAATATTTATTCCTTTGTCAAAATTCTGTATAAATACGAGAGATTTTTTTCTGTATCATCATTAGTTTTTGGTGAGTTGTCTGCCAAACTGGAATAACATCCACTGAGAAATATAATCGTCCACATCCGAAGTCTTCTAAGTCAGTCCGAAGGATTTTGCTTTTGATCTGATATATTTCTCATAATCTCTAATTGGGAGTTATTGTCCTATATACTTTGTTCGGAATTGGGAACGGGTCCTTCTAAAGCCGTCATTTGCCTGGAATATCACACTGCCTTGGTGGAACTGGCCATATTGCAAGGAGATTTCTTGGAGATTTCATTAAAAAATGACAAAATTTTGATTTGTTTAAAGTGTTAATATAAACAGGTAAATTAAATCTTACTAAATATATTTTGAATGGTAAACGGATACAGAATAGCGATAACGTGATAAATACAATAATTAATTAATGTGTTATTTTTTTAATTCCAATTTTAGCCGAGCCCATTATCCAAAAAAATCATCAATTAACACGGACTACATTGCTAATAGTCTCTCTTGAAAATGGACAGTACGAGAAAGTTGGCTGATGAGAGGAGTGATGATGCACAGGAGGAGGACCCTGCACAAAAAACTGATCCCCGTCTTTTTGGAGAAATTTTGCCTCCGGAGGTAGGCATATTCAATGCATTCATTGATAGATAGCATTTTAATGAAGCTGCAACATGAAAGGAAATTTTTAAATATTAATATTATTTTTATTTTGTGTTTCATAAGATTTGGGAACGTATCGCTGATAAGGTCCTTGAAAATAACTCTGAAGACTATTCCAATCTTGTCAACTCGTCACGATACTTCCAGGATCTGAGGGCCTCTCAAAGGACCACTGACCTTTTCGAACAAGTGCTACCACTTGTGGCAACATCAGTCTGGAAGAAAGACGGCCTGAAAGGTTTTCCAGTTAAGGATGTCCTCAACTGTCGCTTAGTTTGTAAACAATGGAACGCCGCAATCCAAAGGGTTGTTCCAGACAAATTTGCCAATTCTGGAAAATCGTTTATTGGGGAAGGAGCCGACTCTCAGGAATTCGTAAAGATTGGGAGAAGATTTGATGCAATTCAAAAAAACTGCTGGTTTGGAGATGAATGGGAAGAGGATGGAAGAAAAATAAATGAAGATAAATACTCGGTTTACAAGTTTCTCGCCCATTTTCGGCAATCCCATGGTCCAACCTACCGATCCAAAGGAAGAAACCCGTTTTTCTGCAGAAAAATAGAATTACAGTGGAACCGTGAAATGTGGCCCACTGTTCCTGCGGACTACCAGCCATACCTACAAGCAATCAATGAAATGCTATCCACTTATGGCACTCACGTGGCCGCATTTGCAGTGAACTCTGATGAAATCGCCTTTCTGGAGGAAGCCTTGCCCTTGATACCCAAATGGCTTTCATTGCTCCCGAACCTCAATAAGTTTGAGTTTATGGACGAGGATCGGAATACTTATAGGAATATCAACTTGGATGATGAGCAGCCACTCCCAAAATTGGAGCACTTGGAACAAATTTGGATTTCTAGTGGACCCCTTGCAATGTTCAATCAGCTTATTCGTGAGAACAGTCATGTTTCAGAATTATGGCTAGATAATCCAACAGGATATCAAGAACTTTTCACATTTCCCCTTCCCAATCTCAAGAAACTGACCCTGCTTGAATGTCAGCCTGGAATTATTAAGCAGTTCAGTTCCCCACAAGTTCAGTGGCCACTGGAAACTTTAGAGCTAGACGGAGTTAAATTTGTTGGAGGATACGATAGACTTTTTCAAGTTATTCAAGTGAAGTTTGCCGAAACGCTTGAATGTTTAAAGTTAGTAGTAGATCCATGGTGTGGTGTTGATGATTTTGATGTTTTCCTTTGGAGGGACTGCCATAACTTGAGACTGGATCTGCCTAAGCTAAAAAAAATTAAATTAAATTTTGGTTCAAGGCGAGTGTGCTTGGACTTTTTGTTGCCGATGAGAAATAATTTGGAGGAAATTGCGGTGAGTTGGGGAAGGATTCGTGCAGATAAACATGCAAGTCAATGTGCCACCATCCAGTATGAAGGCCTTCGAAAGAAGATGCTCCGATCGAACGTTTGGACGATTTTCAAAAAGTTGACCAAATTTGAGGTGCTTGGGGTTAAGATCTACTGGAGGAAGGAGTGGAATGAGTGGATGTTGAAGAATGAACAATAAAAGTTGTGCCGTACACAACCAACTGATGAAAAATAAATTGAGCTCAATAATATTAATGAATTAACTTGTAAGAGGTAAGATTTTTCTTAATCAAGTTGTATCTTTTTTTGTAATGTACTCTCGTTCATGTGATGTGGCGTAACACTTTTTCGCTGATTCGTTTATGAGTTAAACTATCAATTTATGCTTAACTCTTTACTTAAATTTTTTTTCTCAGATTATCTTTCATACTGCAATAATGAATTTGAACAGTAGCTCTTTAATAAAATGTCAGTAAAATCGATAAATTCTTCGATTTTTTAAAAAATTGTAATCCGAATAACTAATTAAATCATCATATTTTTCATTCTCTTCATGAAAAACACAACTTTGCACGACTTGAAGCATATCTAGACGTGTGGTGAGATGTTAGCCTAGCCATTCCTCTACTTGTCTATTTGCACGTTGCACAAAAAAAAGAAATCCTTGTCCAACTGAACAAGTTTTAAAATAGTGCAAATCAGTCAACATTAAATTAACGAATGGGTAAACTGTTTTATGCGAAGAAAAAAGAAAGAAAACATTGGGATGCATTTGGGGCATTGTGAGATCTTGCCTGGTCACTATCCTATCGGATCCTAAATGTTATCCGTCCAATTATTTTAAAGATATATTGGAATGTAACCTACTAAAAAAATTATACAGAAAAATATTAAGAAGGTTATTTAATAATTATTGCAGGTGAATAATCTGCGTTTGTATAAAAGTGCACTTTCATGATTTTTTTGGAAGCGTATTTCTAATTGTAAGTGAAATGCGTACATGTCCATTTAGAGCTTTAAAGATAAGCAAAAGGAACTCGGAACAAAGTTTTCGCCCATTTGCCCATTGAATGTAATTTGCATTGAAGGGATTTCCATAATTTTGTCAAGCTGAAACGAGATTCAATTAGCTTCCTTGCCTCAGCTTCTCACTCAGCTTGTCCAATCCACAAGTTTTTGTACTCGACTATCCGTCAATCTGTAAATCTGTTCATCAATATTCTTTCTACTTACTTCAGTACAGCCAAAGGTCGGGAGGGATAGGGAACAGGGATAACACACCATTTACTTTTAATGAAAAATTAAGCTGTTTAATAGTAATTTATTCAATTAGTTGAATAAGTTGATTGTGTAAATATACTTTTCAAGTGGTGTGATATAACTTTTTTTAAAGATACAATAAATAGGTAAGTTAAATTTTATTATTAAAAAAGCCAGTGGTAGTTGGATTAATGATATTTATATTTATTAAATCATGTATCACTTTAAAAATTTCTTAGATGAGCTCCTTATCCCGAAAGCCCCGATCCTGTACTGCATCTCTATCTCAATACTTACTTTTATTCTCTTGAAAATGGATGGTCCAAAAAGGTCGACAGATGAAGTTGAAGGTGTACAGGAGGTCACTTCACAAAACATGGGTCCCATTGATGCAGGAGACATTTTTCCTTCGGAGGTACAATAAGCGCATCCAATACAGTTATCATTGTCATTAGCATATGATAAAATTTTAATACTTGTCGTTCGTTCCATCAATTTTTTTGTTTATTTTGTGCATCTTAAGGTTTGGGACGTTATAGCTGACAAGACGCTGGAAGGAAGTGCTGAAGAGTACCTCAACCTTGTCAATTCGTCGGAATACTTGCAAAATCTGAGGGCATCCCAAAGGACCACCGTTCTGTTTGAGCAAGTTATCCCACTTGTGGCCGCATCAGTTTGGAAGAAAGAAGGCCTCAAAGGGCTTCCGAGCAAAGATGTACTCAAGTGTCGTGAAGTGTGCAAACAGTGGGATGTTGCAGTGCAAAACGTCATTCCGGAAAAATTTGCTATTCGGGGAATATCATTTTTTGGTCAACAATTTAACTCTAATAAATTTTCGGATATTGGGAGGAAATTTGAGGGACTTGCAGAAAACTGCTTTAGGATTACCTCGACTGCAACTGATGGCTGGACCGATAAACGAAAAAAAGAAGAAGAAAAATATTCAGTTCATCGATTTCTCAAACATTTTGGCCAAACACACGGTCCAAATTATCAGTCAAAAGCGAAGAGAAATTTGTTTTTCTGCCGAGAAATAGAATTGTGCATCGACCAAGAAGGAGGATCAACGTCTGCTGCAGACTTCCAGCACTACCTTCAAGGGATCCATTTAATGCTATCCACCTACGGCAGTCAAATTGAAATATTTAGCGTGAAGTGTCATGATGACGGTCAGTTTTTGGAGAAAGCTTTGTCCTTGTTGCCCCAGTGGCTTTCACTACTGCCCAATCTGAAAGAGTTCGCGTTTATAGACGAGGAGCGGAGTGGTTATGGGAATATCAACTTGGATGCCGTCAATGTGCAGCCACTCCCAAAAATGGAATATTTACAAAGAATAGGGATTTACAATCAGCCACTGCCATTGTTCGAAAGTTTCATTCGGCGGAACAATCAAATTTCCGAACTCTGGATAGAATGGCCGGAGCAGTACGATTTGCTCACATTGCCCCTCCCCAATCTCAAGAAGTTATCCCTCTGTCAATGCAAGCGTGACATTATTCAGCTATTAAGTTCCCCACAAGCTCAGTGGGCACTGGAGACTTTGGAACTGCAAGATGTTAAGTTTATCGGTGGATATGCCCCACTTTTCCAAGCAATTCAGGACAACTTTGCGGAGACGCTTGTATCTTTCCAGTTAGAAGTTGGTTCTATTACTGTTGATATTGTGGATGATATTGATGGTTCACTTTGGGAGGACTGCCATAACTTGAGACTGGATCTGCCAAAGCTGAAAAATATTCACTTATCCTTTTTTGGAAGGCCAATGTGTCTCGACTTTTTGATGCCAATGAGCAACAATCTGGAGGAAATTTCGGCAAGTTATAATTATGATTACAAGTTGCCTCCTGGGATTGGAGGTGAATTTGCAGCAATATTTAATCTTGCTCTGTCTGCTTGGCCTGGTGCTAATCCCGGTCCCTCTTCCTCTGCAAGTCCAACTTCACCTACTAGCATTATCCAATATGAAGGTTTCGAAGAGAAGTTGCTCGAGTCGAACATATGGATGATTTTCAAAAAGTTAAACAAAGTTAGGGTGCAGACTTTATTTTCACCTTTTTACTACTTTCGGAAGGCGTGGGTGTTGGAAAACCAGATAAGATGTCTCAAACAAGAGATAAAAATGAAAAAGAAGTTATTGAAACAACTTTTGTCTCAACGCAAGTGAACGTGATATTAATTTTCGTTATTCACATTGTATTATTTAATGTAATCTCTTTCATGTAGCCCAGCACAAGAGGTTTATTAATTAGTCATTAACATAGTTTTTCGATAGCAACCCATTCATTCAATGTAATATTTAATCGTAAACAGCAGCTTTACACACATTTAGAGTAACTTCAACTATCATTCGTTACGTTAACTTAATAATTTGCAAGCAGTTTTTCTTTAAATTTTTAAATACATTGCATGTATTTATATTTTGGGTTTAAAAAATAAAATGAATCTGAAAAGAAATTAGTAAGTAGAGAAGGTCAAAATGTAAGCTGTGTTGTCAGAAATACAGATTTTAAAATGGTTGTGCGTTGTTCCTTTAAAAAGGTAATAATTAAGAAACAGCTTCCTTATCCGTTAAATTCATGATTTCCAAGCTACTTACAGTCTCTGGCTAAAATATTCGATAGTTATGAAAACAATTAATTATTTGACCTAATTTCAATTATTTAAACTAATTGTTAGTTAATCATACAAGTCATTATACCCACCTTTCTATGAAAGTTTTCAGTGTATCAAAAATGGAAAACTTGGACACAAGACTTTTAATGGCGCTATCTGAATAAAAGCTAACTTCTGTAATTTGACTAGAGAGTTGGGGATACATACCACCTGTTCATGTTAAAACACAATTCAAAATGTCAATAAAAATTACCAATTATTAATGATTTTTAACCTGATTGTTTAATTTCATCATCATCATCCTCATTTTATCATTCAGTGTACAACTTTCATCATGACAAGCATGATTTGCGTGCAATTGGGGCATTGTGAGATCTTGCCTGGTCAATACCTGTTGGATCCAAATGCATACATGTTAATTCTTAGCTGTTAGTTATAACTAACGATAAGCAAAATAAAATGCGGAACAAAGCTGTCTTGGCCCATTAGGCCATTGAAATATAATTTGCATTGAAGGGATTTCCATAATTTTGTGAAGTTGGAAGGAGATCCAAGTGCCTTCCTTGCCCCTGCATCTCAGCTTGTCCACAAGTCTTGCACTCGACTGTCATCCCAGTTTATCCATCAATCTATTCAATAATATACTTTTTACTTACTCCAGTCCAGGGCAGGGATAAAGCACCATTTTAGTAAATTTAATTAGGCTGTTTAAAAATATTTAATTACTTAAAAAAGTTGATTGTGAAAGTATACTTAATGGTGGTGAGATATTAATATTTCTTAAAAGATAAAATAAATAGGTAAATTTAATTTTAACATTTTAATAAGTTAAATGGTAATTGGATACATGAAAATTATGTTGATTAAATCATATATGTTACTTTAAAAAAAAACTTATTTAAGCTTAGCTCTGATTCTGATTATCCGGAAAGCTGACATCTCCACTACTAACTAAAGCCTACTACATCTCTATCTCCTTTTTAATTTCCCTGTCGTGAAAATGGACAGTGCTGAAAGGTCGACAGATGAAGTTGGAGGTGCACAGGAGGTCGTTTCACAAAACATGGATCTTATCCATGCACAATATATTTTTCCTCCGGAGGTAAGAGCATCATATCAAATACAGTTATCATTATCATATTGGCACATGATAACATTTTAATAAAGATGCAACACGCTTTTGTCATTTTTCCAATTAAAGAATAATTATTGTTTGTTTTTCTAAAGGTTTGGGACGTTATAGCTGACAAGACGCTGGAAAGAAGTGCTGAAGAGTACCTCAACCTTGTCAATTCGTCGGAATACTTGCAAAATCTGAGGGCATCCCAAAGGACCACCGTTCTGTTTGAGCAAGTTCTCCCACTTGTGACCGCATCAGTTTGGAAGAAAGAAGGCCTCAAAGGGCTTCCAACCAAAGATGTGATCAAGTGTCGTGAAGTGTGCAAACAGTGGGATGCTGCAGTTCAGAAGGTCGTTATCTGGGGAAATCATTTGTTGGGCAAGAATTGATGCATGATGAATTTAAAGATATTGGGAGGAAGTTTAAGAGATTTCAAGAAAATTACTTCAGGATTACCTCGACTACAACTGATAGCTGGACAGAGGCACTAAGAAAACAGGAAGGAAAATATTCAGTTCATTGATTTCTCCACCATTTTGACGAAACACACGGGCCAAATTATCACTCAAAAGGGAAGGGAAGTCTGTTTTTCTGCAAAAAAAATAGAATTTTTCATTGACGAAGAAAAAGAGTCAATCTCTGCTGCAGATTTCCAGCACTATCTTCAAGGGATCCGTTTAATGTTGTCCACCTACGGAAGTCAAATTGAAATATTTAGCGTGAAGTGTCATGATGAAGGTCAGTTTTTGGAGAAAGCTTTGTCCTTGTTGCCCCAGTGGCTTTCGCTACTTCCCAATCTGAAAGAGTTCGCGTTTATAGATGTGAAGCGTCATGATTATCGGCACATCATCTTGGATGCCGCCAATACGCAGCCACTACCAAAACTGAAATATTTAGAAAGAATAGGGATTTACAGTCAACCACTGCCAATATTCACTCAGCTAATTCGGCAGAACAATCATATTTCCGAACTGTGAGTCGAATGGCCGGAGCACTACGATTTACTCACATTGCCCCTCCCCAATCTCAAGAAATTAACCGTTCGTCAATGCCAGCGTAACATTATTCAGCTATTAAGTTCTCCACAAGTTCAGTTGTCACTGGAGACTTTGGAACTGGTACACCTTAAATTTGTCGGTGGATATGCCCCACTTTTCCAAGTAATTCAGGACAAGTGTGGCGAGACACTTTTATCTTTCCAGCTAGAAGTAGGATTTTATGATGCTGATATTGTTGATGATGATGATGGTGATGGTTTATTTTGGGAGGACTGCCACAACTTGAGACTTGATCTTCCCAAGCTGAAAAAGATTGGGTTATACGTTTTTGGAAGGCCAGTGTGTCTCGACTTTATATTGCCGATGAGCAATCATCTGGAGGAAATTTCGACAAGTTATGATTTTAAGGTACCTCTGGATAGTCAATGTTCAGCATATTTCCATCTTTTGCTGACCATCCTCTTGGCCTGCTGTTCAAAGCTCTTCCTCTACATGTCTACCTCCACATATTATCCAGTATGAAGGTTTTGAAGTATGAGAGTGATCGAGTCGAACGTATGGACGATTTTCAAACAGTTAAATGTTTTTAAGGTGCAGACTGTATTTTCACCTTTTTACTACTATCGGAAGGATTGGGTGCTGGAAAATAAGATAAGATGCCCCAAACAAAAGATGGAAAATAATTTGAAGCTAATGAATCAACTTTTGGCTAAACTAACGTGAACGTGATATTCAATTTTCTTATTCAAATTGTAATTTTTAATGTAATCTCTTTCATGTAGCCCAGCACACAAGGTAAATATATATTTATACATTAATTGTATATGTAATTAGGTGATAATTACCGATAACTTTCAATTCACGCAATATATTAGTCATTAAAATAGTTTTCGTAAGTAATTCATTCATTCAATGTAATATTTAATCGTAAACAGCAGCTTTATACACATTCGTAGTAACTTTAAGTATCATTCGTAATGTTAACTTAATATTTTGTAAGCAGTTTTTCTTTAAAAATTACACATTGCATGTATTTATATTTTGTGTTTAAAAAATGAAAATATTTCAGCAATTAATTAGGAAGTAGAGAAGGTCAAAAGGTCAGCTGTGCTGTCAGAAATACAGATTTTAAAACGTTTGTGCGGCGTTTCTAAATAATAATTAAGAAACAGCTTCCTTATCAGTTAGATTCATGATTTCCAAGCTACTTCCAGTCTCTGGCTAAAATATTCAATAGTTACAAAAAACAACAATTAATTATTTAATTTAATTTCAATTTTTTAAACTGTAATTGTTAGTTAATCATCAAAAGTTAGTTACCTTTCTTGTTAAAGTTTTCAGTTTATCGAAAATGGAAAACTTGGACACAAGATTTTTAATGGCGCTATCTGAATAAAAGCTAACTTCTTTAATTTGACTCGAAAGTTGAGGATGCATACCACCTGTTCATGTTAAAACACAAATTAGAATATCAATAAAAATTGAATTGAATTTTCTTAAAATTTAAAAATATTGACTTTTAACCTGAATGACTCATTCCGTCATCATCATCCTCATCTTCGTCATCCAGCGCACAACTTTCCGCAACTGGAAGCATATCTCTTTCCAAGCAGTTATTTCCCTCCTCCATGCCCCCTCCCCCTGACATCATCCCTCCTCCCCCTCCCCTGCCTGATCCCCCGGAAGCCATAAGCTTCATATATTTATACTCCAGCTTCCTGTGTCTCCTCCAAAAGCATATCAGCGTGATTGACAAAACCGTTGTCAATCCCACAGCCACTTGAATGGCAACCTCGACAAAGAGAGGTAAATGATTTTGGCATTTTTGAGTTTTCGGCCATGTGGCGTTTATTGTGAGCAGGCACTGGGATTCCGAGGACGCTAGGTAATGGATATCTTGATACCCTTCTTTACATTCACCTTTCACAATTCTATTTCCAACAAAAAAGATCATAAAAATTAGCTTTCATTGTTAGAAATACGCCAAATTATAGTTAGCCTTCTTAGTATTTTTCATACGTTAATTCATTCTCATTGCAAATATGACAAGCAAATGGGGTCTCCCAAATGAAATGAAAATTGCACCCATCACAAGTCGCATCCGGACATTTCTCCGGTGCCCGAATATTATTTCCTTCTGCAGTCTGACCACTTGGTAAACTTGTCGTTGAAAGGAGCCTACACCTAAAAGTTATCGTTGTGCTTCTTCCTTTAGGACAAGCCATTGTACGCCTTAAAATTCCAAAAAGTAAATTCAATATTTTTTCCTCTAATTTTTTAAATTGAAGATTAGGTAATATTTATTCTTCTTACTCTGGTGTACTAAAGAAGAAATGAAGTTGATGTGGAAAGTTTATATGATCACTAATCTCATCAGCCACCGATAACCCCAGAATACTCGGAGAATGGCTTATCCCCACCAAATGATCACCCAGAGAACTAGCATGAGTCGATAACGGTTTAGTAATATAACTCATATAGCCACCCCCTCCATCTCCTCCAGAACCTCCTGCAGCACCCCCATCCCCTCCCTCATATCCACTCCCTCCTCCTCCTCCTGTCCCCTTCTCTCCTCCCTCCTTCCCTCCCCCCGTAAACGCCTCCCCTACCGCCGGAGGAAATATAGTACTCTGACAAATCAACGCCTCCACCAAACTATTCTCATTGATCATCCCCGCCTGCAAACTCACATTTTTATAGCATTGCGCCATCCCCTCCTCTGCACAAAAGCTAATATTAAAGACATGATAATACTGCGTGCCACTCGCAGTAAACAAGCTACTCCCCCTCACCCCATGGAATCCCCTCAACGGTCTCAAGTCATAAGTATACTCCCCCAATTTCACCAAACAATCCGTTGTACACTGCACCCCATTTTTACTTATCAACCCCGGTCCACACTTTTGGCAAGCTTTAATATCCATAGCAAAGGGATCCACGGTCACAGTATTTGGTGGGCATGATACGCAATCAATAGATAAACTTGAATTTCCACTTGTCTCATTATTTCTCCCACCATTCCTCGTCATATTTCTTCCAGCAGCTGCAGGCGCCAAGTATTGTCCAGGCCCACAAGTGATACAACTCTGATAAGCCTGTGCATTCGTTCTCGATAACCTCTGACCATCCCTACAAGGTGAGCATCCATTCGCCCCACCATCCAAGCTATTCACCACATTCACATCAAATATTTTCACCCAATTGTCATCATTATCTATACTAATCTTTTCCCAATTTCCCCCTTCCCCCCACTCCCCCTTTCCAACACCTGTACCCCCCTCCCCTCCTCCCCCCAAACTATCCCACTCCAACTTTTGAAAAGCCCAACTAAAGTCATAAGTATCATTCCGGGTAATCCTATGCGTAAACTGTTGCCTCTGTTGACTTCCAATCCATCTCTGTATCACCGTCGCATTTTTACTCCGAGTGCCCTGCATAAAGAGCAGCTCACAGTCATGAGCACACTTCACCTCAAAAGTGAAATCCAATCTGCCCACCTCCAACAACTGCCCATTTATAATTCCCCCCAATCCCCTAAATCCCTCGACCCCCAAAGTCATCACAAGATATACCCAACTTGCATGCCCCTTCCCACTCTGAATATACTTTCCATTCAACTGCCAAGCCGGACTGCTACTACATCCATTACCCTCAGGCGATATACAAGTCGTATGCACATTATGCGGCCAGCTATACCACTGCACCAAATAATGACCCGTTTCCGGTACAGTATTAGCAGGACACTTGCTACAGGGCATGACTCCATCCGAAAAGTAATTCTGTTGACAAGGCTGGCAGCTTCCGTCTCTATACTCAGTACCCGGATTACATGGTGGACACTCTTGAAAAGGTCCAGGTTCTGGAAGCTGTACTCCACCTTCTCTACTCTCCAAACAAATTTTCGGTTCAATCCAACTGTAAATTACTCTCGTTAGGTTATTCTCATTACAAGGTGCTCTCACACTGTACAAATCACTTGTTGTACAAGCCGGCCTTAAAGTACACTCGGATGAGCCTGGCTCCGCGTAGTATCTTGACTTGTCACACGGAATGCATGTTGAGCTGTTGTGAGTCGAGTAGTAGTCCCGTTTACAAGGATAGCAAGTTTTTGAAGCGGAGGAATCACTGAAAAATCCGGGGGGACACGGATTACAGGAGGACGTGTATCCCACGCCTTCCAACTCAATTCTCTTGATGATCACTGGTTTAGGTCGGTGACTGTCTATGCCCATTGTTTTCCATTGGAAGATGTTAAGACCGGTGTGCAAAGCGATTTCTTCTGTGCGCCAGGTTCCCTCGCCCGTCAAACGGGGCCATCGACTGCCCTCTGCTTCGCGTAAACTTTCACATTGCTCGCTGTTAGCTTGGAACTGGAATAGAACGCTGTCATCGACGTACTGATAAGTGAAACGGATGCTTCCGGGTTTTACCAGTTGGGCGGTGTAGGTCAAGGTAGCAACACAGGGGCCTCCTTGACTGATAAGCATGTCGCCGCGACTTCGCCACCCCCATCTGTTTGTTTTAAATAAAAATTTAAAGCTTTAAACTTTTTTTAAAAAAAATGTAAACTAACTCAAATTTTTCTACGATAAGCTTTCTAAATATTTAGACTAATTTTTTAAATTTTTTCTAATTGACTCTGTGCTTACTTGCTACAGTTAACATCTGCATACTGCCTTCCAAAAGTGGAGAACATACTATGAAATTTTTCTACTTGTGCACGAAAGCCCGTTGGCAATGGCTCCCATTCATCAAATCTAAGTCCACCTCCCAAAGAATAAGTACCTGCTTCACAGTCTTCACATTGTACTGTCGTTAGATTTAAAAATTGTCCTGCTTCACATGCTTTAACTGTAAAAAAATCCAATAACCAAAATTAAATCCAAATCTGTCCTCATTAAACTTATTTAACTTTCTTGTTTAACTGACTTACAGCATTCATTTAATCTTCTTGGTGGAATGTGGGGCATCACAGTTTCACAACCAACTCGTGGAATCGCCACCTGCCATCTTCCCCCATCCGCGTCACATTCAGTAAACTCGTAATGATAATCATTCTTAATTCGCCCCAAAAAATAAATTAAACTACCAATTAGTATTTTCATCAATTTTAATGCATTTTTTAAATTAAATTACCGATTGGCAGCTCTCCAACTTTTTACTCCTTTTCCCCTCTGCCAACTTGGCATGGCTTATCGTCAACAAAACAAGGACACCGAAAATTATCCAAATATTTTTTAAATTCACATTTAATTCTCTCATCTTGATTTTGTGATCTCATCCAAATGGACTGACTACATTGATTTCAATGATGATAAAGATGATGAGAATCGTCGTGTGAAGAAAATCAACCTGATGAGCTTCTTATAAAATTTATACTGTCTTCCTATTTTCCTAATATAATTTCTTTATCTATTCTCTGTCTCTCTATACATATCACATGAACAAAAATAAAACGGTAAAAAAAACTTTCACCTGAATACACTGGTGGAAAGGTAGAACAAACATAATGGTGAAAGCATTCAGTTCAGTGTTTTTAAAGAGAAAGGCCGAGTGTGAAGGTTGTTGAATGAGAAGGTAAAAATACAGGCTATCTTTTCAATTCAACTCCAATCTCCAGATGGTCTAGTGGACAATACTGGAGAAAAGGTAGTCAAGTGAAAGCATTGGAAATTGCTTTTGAAGGAGAAAATCATGCAGAGTAGCTTAATAAAAAAAACTTTCCTTTGGTATATTTTCACATATGCTTATTTATTCCAGTTCAGCTTGTGGAATTAGCCGAGATGTTAGCCGACAGGGGCCGAGTTGGAGTGAAAGTCTTTGTGTTTCTTTCCAGTGAAACGTGGACGAGGACAAGAAGGGGCCACGTAGAATTTCTCTTGCAATTGGTTTGGCTCTGCGCAAGCTTATTTATTTTCTATGAAATTTGGTCATTGGTAGTTTGATCAATTTGAAAACGAGAAGGACGGCATATTTGTGTGGTTATTTTTTTGCGGTTGAAGAAACAGTCGGAATAATTTTGAATGAAATTTTTTTAAAAAATTATTTGGGGACAAGGGTTATTTTTATGAAAAATGGCACAGGACACTTTTCAACGACTTGTGGAAAGCCATACATTGAGCTCCCTTGCTCGTAAAATTGAAACTAAAATAGGGAAAGAAGGTCAAAAGGGTAAACGTCCTGATTCTTTGGATTTGGTTTTGGCTTCAACTTATGATCACCATTCTGTGTGGGGTGCAGGAAGGGCAAATGTCGTCAAGCAGAGAACAGCTTGTCTTACTAATCACGCTGGAGAGTGGTCTATTAATAGGAGTGGGTGAGTTGAAAATGAAATATTATATTTGTATGCATTCTTGAATTGGTAATATTGGTATGGCCATTAAATACTTCAAAAATATAATTAATAGATATCCTGCCGACAATTATAAAAATGGGGAAAAGAATGAGCAACCAAGGCAAAAGGATTCAAAGTTTAATTATCGTAATGACAGTCATCACGTTCAGGCTGAGATTCCACCTTATCACACGTCCAGTTCTAGACGAGGATATGGAAGGGGACCGGATGGATGCTTTTATGCAACTTAATTAAGAATAAAATAAAATACTGCCAAGTTTTTTCACTGCAGTTGTTCTTGTGGTTTTCCTTTAAGTTATTATAAAAAATTTGCCATACCACAGTTTCCGGTTTACATAACTTGCTTTTGTATTTTCTTCAGAAAAGTTGTGTGTAAAATGCATTTTCTTTTCATGAAGGTAATATTTTTTGATGAGACCAATTTTGTTTTTGGGAATTTTTAATCAAATTTATTATGCAAACTTTGTTCTTTTTTCAATTAGATGTGTACACTAAATATAATAATGAAAGCTAAAAAAACAATTTTAAAGGGAAATAAATGAGAAAGTTGAATAAAAAGGATGACTAATCTATTTGCTTTTTAGATTATTAACTTTTTCCACGACAATTAAATTGGATATCTTACAAAACCAGCTAATAACAATTAACTTGTGAACATTTTGAAATTAAATAACAATACTATTAAAATACTAAAACAAACTGAATGAATTATTTTACGTACGTACGTATAATCTGGTAACAAACTTTTAGTTAAATTAGGTTTTTAACTTTT
Organism: Entomobrya multifasciata; assembly: GCA_034693345.1. Classification (NCBI taxonomy): domain Eukaryota; kingdom Metazoa; phylum Arthropoda; class Collembola; order Entomobryomorpha; family Entomobryidae; genus Entomobrya; species Entomobrya multifasciata. The sequence continues at coordinate 20,136 of JAQFXM010001910.1, forward strand.
TTAAATTTGAAAACAATCCAGAATTTTTTTAGCAGAGCTCTGAGAAAAAGGAATTTAACAAATATAATCTATTACGTATAAATTGCAGCATTATTATTTATCTCAGTTTTTCGACATTGACAGTGTATCAGTGTTACTTTTTTGTGTTGGGTTATTTTTCTAAAAAAAGAAAAATTTAATAGGGCGGCGCTTTTTATGCAGGTTGTTATTTACACAAACATATCTATTTAAATATAAACTAATATTTTCTTACATTTTACCTACTGCCTCTAATATTTTTTGTACATTTAGTTATTTTTATTTGGAACTAAACCAAAAACAAAATATTGCAGATAAAATTTTTACTGAAAAAATGAACAATTCAACTAATTCTTTCTCTCTTTCTATCTACCTTACAAACTAATTTGTTTTGATGATATATTTGTTTTTCTTTCCGATTTTCATTTTAATTCCAATTGAAACTGTTTTAAAAAATAATTTAAATTTTCCAAACTGACTCTGACCCTTTAAATATTTAGGACATGGACACACATGACATGGTAATAAAGGTAATTTGCTTTACACTTCTCAAGTAACTTTAAGTACAGTGTTTTATCATTAGAAAAAACTTAACTTTATGCTTTTCCATACCACTCAATTAACTTAACTAATATTTATGTACAATTAGTATAATAAACCGTGTTTATCAGAGGTTAAATTTAAACGCTTGTAAACGTGCTTCTCAAAAAACAAAAAAAATGCAGTCATACATCACCAGTCATTCGGCAGATACTCACTTTCAATTAATTCTTCTATTTTCAAAAAAATAAGCACTGCGAAAGACTTCAAAAATAAATTGCAAAAAAATTGTCTACCAAAAGGTATAACTGTGAAGTGTGTGTGCGCGACGAGACAACCATGTTTACTTATTTCTTTACACAAAATAAAAATTATTACACATTCCATTCATTTAACACTGAAATATAAATTTAACTTTTTAGTCCAAATCGTCTTGACTATTTAATTTTTTTACGAATTTTCCCTTTCGTTATTGCGTTTCTTCCTTTGTTCTAGACCACCCTACTATTTACTTAAATAACGTTTACCATTTATGTATTTTTTTCAGATCAGCTTAACATTTTTGATTGATTTGATATTTTTTCTTTTTTTAAATGGGAAAACAGAAAGACAAAAACACGCTTATTTTGATGAAAACTAAAATTAACTATTTTAAACTAGTACGCTTATCTGCGATGATAAGACTTGCGTTCCCGACTGTCCCTGTCCCTTTCTCGTTCCCTGTCTCCTCCACCACCCCCTCGACGATCGCTATTTCTTCTCAGAAAATCGCTCACGGATTTTTCATACTAAAATAGTTGTAATGAAAATTTATTACCTATGTGAAAAACCTTAAAAATGACAACGAGAGAGAGAGAGGCCCTTTGATTATTAGATAAGGACCCTTCTTAAATGACCTACCGGACTAGAGGCGCGAACCTCAGTAAGTGAGCTCCTTGTGCTCGGAAAGTCGGGGAGTGGAGGCCCATCATAATACCTTGGCGGTGGGGGCAGCGAGTCAAATGGCGGCTGGCATTGTTTGTTTTTAATGCAACATAAGTATGTCACCAAAATTTCATTTTACCATTTATATTTAAATATTTAGAGGTACTGATATGACAAAGCTAAATCGATTACTAAGCAAGAATGACAAGAAAAATACCGTCGTCATCTTACCGGCGGTGGATAAGGCAAAGGTGCCATAGGCGGAGGCCTATGATGATAATCCCTTGCTGCAGCGTAATCCATGTAGCTTTGTGAAGAGCCCTTAAATATTAATTAACTTATTAATCAGTTTAACTTACACACACAAAATCATACAACCAAACCAAAGTACATTTCTTTAATTATTTCGTGATATCAATGAATAATTGCATTGGTTAGAGTAACAGATGGATATAAAGTCATGATTTTTTGGTGAGATAGATGTATAATAAAAAAAAAGTATAAAAAAGATGGATGAATCAATCAATCAATCAAATTATTCGGGAGAATACTCAGGTGGTGATGATGGTGGTGGAGCGGAGGAAGGGGGAGAGGGATATGGGGTATTGGAGTAGTCATAAACTACACCAGTAATCCCCCACTCGTTGTAGGTATGGTAGGTTTGGCGATTAGGGTTGGTGTTGGGGGGATTGGGAATGTTTTCCGGGAAATATTGAGGATATTCTGGTTGGTAAGGAATTGGAGCATACTGAAATGGGTTCTGAGGCATTGGATAATTGTAAGGTGAAGGATATTGAGCAGCATAAGAATATGGATTGGGGTTAGAAAAGGGGTTTGGATACTGAAAGGGATTCGGAATGGCAAAGGGATTCGGAGTGGAAAAGGGATTTTGGTAATAATTGTCAGTATGTTGGGGTGGGAAATAGTTGTATTCGGGGTATTGGGTTGGGAACGTGTTATATCCAGATCGTTGGGGTGGGAAAAAATTCTCAATTTGTTGGGGTGGGCGTGAATAAAAGTTATACTCAGATTGTTGGGGTGGCAACATGTTAGATTCACGGTTTTCGGGTGGGAAAATGTTAGTTTCATCTTGTTTGGCTGCTGGGGCAATATTGGACTCATTTTTTTCGGATGGGGTGTCAGATTCGGGATTTTCGAGTTGCAAAGTCTTTGACTCAGCTTGTTCGACAGAGGAATCATTGAAATCAGTTTCTTGGGATGGGAAAGTGTTAGATTCAGGTTGTTTGGGTGGGAGAATGGACTCAGGTTTTTGGATTGGTATGTAAGGAGATATAGGTGGAGTTGTTAAGACAGAGTTTTCTGAGATCTCAATTTTTATATCCGGAGTTTCAACTTGATCTGGAGTTTCTTTTGATTCTGGCTCCGAATCGGAGTAGTTATCTACCTTTCTTAAGGTAGTGCTTGGACGCTGTTCTCGATAACGCTGTTGGGCAGCCAGATCTGCTGAGCTTCGCTCTCCATACATGGATGGCTTGTATCCGTACGATTCATAGGAAACTTGAAAAACAACACAACATATTTAAAATTAACTATTAATCCTACAACTTTACACACATTTCTTATTATTAGATTAGTAGAAGTTCAAAAATAGCACATACCTCTTGACCGTTTAGCTCCACGGTGTCCATAGTCATCATCCATTGGGTAGCGTCTTCGGGTGCCCCTAAATTAATACAAGTCACGAAGTAATGAAAAATTCACAAATTTTAAATGAAACACTTATCACACACAAAACACTGATCCATTCTTTTTTTACCACAAATGATCCATGTGTAAGAAAAATCTCAATTTCATCAATTTTTTCTTCACACTTACCACAAAAATATACCTGTCATGAAGATGAATTATTTATTGTTTTATGCAATTATTCAATTAAACTGATAATAAATTTGATTATTATTTTGCTGATGAATAAGATGATTTGCCGGTGTGGTATAAATTTTTGAAATATAAATTCTGTGGGCCACGCATTTGTTTTTTTGACATGATATTTTAAACAAAACACTAACCTACATAAGCAGCAAATTTGCAGCATCTTCTCGAAGTTCAGAGAAATAAACACTTGGGATTCAATTCAATTTTTTCTCGCAAATTGAATTAAAATGCCAACAAAATTCAATGGTTAGAAATGCACCTTCTTCTAAAAACTTTTTCTCTTGAGAGATTATAGATTTTTTTAAGAGTTCATGAGAAAATTATTAAACAATGGATAATAGGTTGGTGGAGATGAGAAGGAAGAATATAAAATTGTTCTAAAGATCTTAAAATGGTGATGTTGATGATATTTCACATATCACTCTGTGTGAAATGAAGGAGCGAGTGTCTCTCAAGCAATCAAATTTTGGAAGAAAAATAACACTACACACCACTTTTTTTTCTTGAAGATAACTCGTTTTCATGGAGCTGAGAAAAATCCTACAAAATCCTGCGAGTGCAAAATTTTCTGCAAAACTGACAATTTCTTTTTTTGTGTCCAACTTGCTTATTTTTTATATATGTCAGCGATCAAGCGAGCGATCACGATTGAAGAAGAAGAAACCCTTCCGTGAGAAGAAAATCTCTCTCAATTCATTTTTTTATGGGAGCAATTTTTCTTTTCTTCTGTGTACAAATAATAAACACTGTTCACTAGATAACGTGCCAAACAATAGCAAATTTTTGAATGAATGAATTCTTTCTTTGCTTTGCTTTTTGTTTAAAGTGTGGTGGTGGTTTTTGGTGATGGGGAAAAACATGTAGCTTTTTTAAAAGTTCATCATTCATGTAATCATTTTTCATAAATAGTTCATTAGCACGCACTGACTGCATCATCATCTTAATTAGTCCACTGATATACCTCCCATAATCGAAGGGTCTTGTATTACGATACATTTGATGCGGAGGAAACCGTCCTCGAGAGTCACGTCGATGATCTTTCATTCCACCACCGATCCCTCCTGTGCGACCGCGCATTCCACCAGACATCATTGATCCGCCACCGCCCCCACCACCGCTTGATCCTAGCGGAGCTACTACTTTTGAGTGACCAACTCGTTTTGTAGAGTCCTTGCTTCGTTTTAAAACGATTCCCCAGTCTGTCTTTGTGTCCATTGGGAATAGGCGACATAGCTCGGAGGCGACGTGAGGCTCGATCTCCTATAAAGTAAAAAACGAAAATGCCCAATTATTATACGCTATTCATAAAAATGTAACTTGACGCAATCAAATAAGCCATTCATCTCACCTGACCATCCCGACCAATCTTGACAGGCTTGCCCTCGTTCCACGGATTGAACAAATGCTGAGTTTTGTTGAAGGACAGATCGTTTCTAAAATTAAAATATAAGCAATTAGATTAAAATGGGTAATTTTGGATAAATGGTGATAATTACGCTATTCAATGTTTTATATCTACCTTGAAATCCAGTCAATACTAAAAACTCCCCCCAAAGCTCTCTGGCTCAATCCCGCAGGCAGCACCCAGTTCACCTGTTGCCCTCCTCGTTGAGATTCCGTTGCCAGCCTAGCAAAACCACTGTACTTTCCACTTTCCTTCACCGAAAATATAAGAATCACATTTCTCGTCTCTTTAAACGCCTGAGACAGTTTAGATTCATTTCCCGGAGGCGTGGACCAAACTCCTTTGCTCTTTGAAAGATCTACGTTTTCAGCATTGTTGCTTTTCATCAGAAAGAAGCGGGCATCACGAAGAATGTAGTTTAGACGGCTGGCATACTCTGAAATACAAAAAATAACAATTGATTGCATCACTTAAATTTTTCCAATTCATAAATCCAAATCAACTAAGAATACATTAAACCAGTTTTACAAAACTACTTAAATTTTAAAAGGAAATTCATACCTCGTTTCATCTGCTTCGGATCTCCTTCATAATTTAATTGATCAATTATAAATATTAAATACATTTTAACCTAAAAAACTGAAGAGCTTGCACTTAAAATTCTAACTATAATTATTATATAACCATTACCAGACTTGTCCAATCCATCATTCTTTTCTGGTATTTCCGGACTTCCTGGGTCTATTTTTTCAAAACAAATAAAACCACAATTAACCACATATATTTCTTAATAACCACTGACATTAAAATCAATTACAATTACAAGTTTAAATGATTAGTTAATTTACCACTGCCACTCTTGAAACTAGCAGAACTTAAACTTGGATTGGAGATCTGACTATGATTTTCATCATCTGAGCTACTAACTTCACTCCGCGTGTCATACTGATCATCATCATCTTTCGATGGAGCTCCCCTTCTTCCTCCACCTCCACCATCCTTTGTACCTCCTTTGCTTCCAGAGTCTTCTAAAAAAATAAGTAAAAAACAATTAAAATCTAAAGTACTTTTAAAAATTTAACTTTGATGTGTTTTTTTATCCAACTTACGTTTAGAATTATTATGGGAGGAATTAGACTCAGATCCCTTTTGACCTTTGCCCCCACCTCCATCCGCATCCTTGCTGTTGCCCTTACTATCCCCGCCATAGTGAGATCTTGAATTTTCGCTGTCACTCAAGTCAGCTTTCCCACGGTCGCCACTGGTGTCCATTGGTTCAGAATCGGAAATGGATTCAATGGCTTTGATATCAGGATCGTCGGACTTCAAGTCAAACAAAAGTAAAAAATTATCTCGAAATCTCAATTAAAGTTCATACTTTATTTGGCTGACTAATTACCTCAGAGTTCTTTCTGCGGCTCATTTTCTTGTCAGAAGAGTCGTTAGTCGATTTGCTGTTAGCTGAGGACGATTTCCCTGCTGGGCTTGACGTCTCTTTTTTGCTCGACGCAGAATTCGACAATTTCTCTTCGTTCTTTTGGGCTGCTACAGAGGTTGCCTTTGAGTTGGCGTTGGTTGTTCGCTGAGATCGTCGACGAGCTACACAAAAAAAAATTAAACCAAACCAATTAACCAGCAATTAAAACAATTACTCATTGTCAGTTCGTTAGACTAATTACTACAATTAAACTTACTATTAGGTTGCTTTTGGTTAACTCCTTCGTCACCGACTCCTAAATCCTCGAGATTTTCTTCCAAGATTTCGTCCAGTAAATCAACCTCGGAGTCTGAAACAGTTAATTAGTTATTGCAATTAAAACTTTTGAAAAAAATGCTAATTAGTAAGTTAATTGCTATGAAATTCTATTAGTTTAATAATTACCTTTGTTTTCGAGGTTATTCATGACAGACGAAGATTTGATCGACCACTCTGATCCAAATCATTAACAGAAGTAATAACTGCACAAACAGTAGTTCCTAAAAGAATATAATTAACACAACTGTAAATTACAATTAGTTTTTATTAACTTAATTGGTAAGGATGAAAATCACATTCAAACTTTGCTAAATTAAGTCTTCTTCATTTTAACCCTTTTTTCTGATTAGCCCTTTTTCAATTTAGTTGAAAAAAGATACCTGTCATTTATTTGAAATTTTGTTTTTTTGTGAGTTATCACAGCGAGATAAGCTTGTAGCCAACTTTGAGCTTTTTTTCAGCTCTTTCTTTTTAAACAGCAATCAGTTAATCAATTTTAAACCACGGAGAAAATAATTGTCAATTATTTTTATGATTGGTTGGCCTCTATTTAAAAAATAATAATCACACCTCAATAGTTTTAAAAGTTTAAAATTAAATGCACCCACAATTACAGCAGAGGAATTGCTGTAGTCAGAGATAACTGACGATGATTGGTAATGGTGGTGGTCGTGGTGATAACCGTCAAGTTAATTAAACCAAACCACCAGGTCAACGCAACGATGAAGATGAAATTTTAATGCTCCAAATTCCAACACTGGCAATTAAAACTGGCAACTTCCTTTCGCTAATCGTCTTGTTAATTAACTTATCTTTCTTTCACTTTACGTTACTGTAAATGACTTTTTTTACGCTGGGACAAAAATGCTAATTGTCAATTAAATGCATTAACTTTTTATGTCAAAGAATTTTAATTGTTTATCAAATTAACACAAAAAAAATGCTTTTGATGCTTTTTTCTACCACCAAACTTGATCATCAAACAGGCAGGCATAGTCAGTCACACAGTCACACAGTCACACACACAAAAGCAGAGCAATATAATAAGCAGAGGAGCATTGGAGAGATGTCAAAGAAAAAGGAGTAGAGGAGTCGGAGAAGTGTATACAAAACTGAAAAAGTGTATTTCAAATCACGGCACAGTGCACTTCTCTCTGCAACAAGCAGGTTACCAAAAACAATTGTACGAATACCTGATACCTAACCATGTCATAAAAGCGGAGGAAAAAAGTACACTCATTGCCCTCCTTGTTAAATGTTAAACTTTTGTACAGTTGGGCTTACTTGGTTGGATGTCGGATACAAAAAAAAATACACATCAGTTTAAAACAAGCATGAAATTTCTTAAGTAACCGGGGAAATATTTTTTCAATTTATTTGTAAACTTTTGAATTTTCGAAATTTAAATTTTTTCCCCCCTTTTTTGAAAACTGCTTAAAAAAATGACCGGGTTTTTGGAAGAAATAGCTTACCTGTAAAAGATTTTGCCGGACGGACGGACGGCTTTT
>JAQFXM010001911.1:0-28173 GCA_034693345.1 Entomobrya multifasciata
TCCAAGGTACAGCCTTTTTGAGTCGGTCCTACCTGGGAACTTTTCCCACCCATTTCCATTGCAGAATAGGCACTGCACATCACAAGCGACGTATTATTTTGTTATCACTATTACAGCTTTGAATGGTAATCGATTAAAGAGTGTTTCGCAGAACGTTTTAGAGGAATACGTTTTAATTGTAAACTTCTATTACATCTTTGCACATCTTAAACTCACAACAAAGCAGAAGTTGAATCAATATCCGTTTGGTTATAGTTATAAAGTCCTTTATGCATAAGAACTATTGACTGCTTAAAGTACAAAGTATCATCATTGGGCGAATATTTTAGAAGCAAGATTAACTCACTACATGAATTATAAATCAAATGTGGGGCGAAGCAAGACAGTAATACAAATGATTGATATTTGAGTAAATATCATTGAATACATCAATACATGCATCTTTTCTTTAAATTTAGTTCTGAGTTTGTCTCGAAATGAGCATGTTTTCTAACCCAAACCCCTATTTTTTTCTTAAAAGCCCATCTAAAATTTCAGAAAAGGGTCATTGCAGCATCATCACATCAGCTAAATCTCGGGCTCGTGCCTTAAAACAAATGCATCCATAAACTTTAAGCTTTTTCTGGCGTCTGTTTCCCACTTTTCATTTCAGAGCCTCACCCACTTTTCCAGTTGGTTGCTTATTGTTTTCTTCATTTTGTTGTCCTTTAAAATCCCAGACTCGTGCCGTTTGTAACAAGCACATTTCTAAAAGCAAATTTTCCACATTTTCTCAAGAAATCTGTTGTCTTGTTTCGTGTCCATGTAAAATCACCCATCCACCCCCGCACTCCCACGTAACATGTCAGCAAGAGAAAATATGTATGTATTTTCCTGCATTGTTTTTGTAGTTGTTTTCCTCGTTGTTTTTGGGATGGGTGGTTTGGTTGTTGGAATGGGTGAATTTTAAAATTTTACCCTTTTTCTTTTCTCAAAAACCATCTGCTGCAAGTATGTAATGTATGTAAGTAAGTTAAGTATATTATTACTCAAATTGAAGTTGCTATTTAAGTGTGACTTATAATATAAGGTTTATTGACAAAAGTGGTAAAAGTAGTTTAAAGTCAAACAAACAACAAAAAAATACATACGTTTTTCTTCTATTTGTCTAAAACTACTACAGTTGTTGTGATGCTGCTTATTTTATGTAGTTCAATGCTTCAGAAGTGAGGAAAACTAAAGTAATCAAATTTTTTGTGGCTCGCACATGTGCGCTTATACTTACTTTAAATGCATGTAATCTATCTCTAGAGACGAAAGACACAATAATTTGATAAATAGCTGCTGCGTGCTTGTCTGCATAGTAAACTTCCAACATATTAAATTTTGGGGCGAAGCGAGATTCAGTCAGTCACCTCATTTCGGATTTCGGAATTCGTATCAAATTACAAAGTAATAATAGCCAAAGGGTCCAGTTCATACAAATATGTATGCATAAAGTTATCATTATCATCACTTGTGTAAACATCCTTTATCCTTTCAAAATACGCTGGACAACATTTGCTTTGACATGCATATACATAGAAAAAGTCAATCCATTCAAGGAAAAAAATCCGAAAAATCAAGGTTAAGCTAAACAAATGTATGCGAAAGAGATTAGCACAGAGAAATAGTAGTAATCCATACTAAATACTAAAGTTACGAAGTAGTCCCATTACAATGTAATTTCAATTTTATTATCTGTCACCAGTGGGTTAAGCTGTGGTAATCGCGATCAAGTTTAAATTGTTTTATCGGAGCAAGGAGAAATATTCTTGACTTATTTCATTAAAAATACATTTTAAAAAAAATTAAAAGAAGCAGAAATTTCGTTAGATTAACTTCAATATCTATTCAATACATGGCACGCTTTTCAATACAGCATGCTTATCGTTCCCTGTTTTAGGTATGTTTAATTCTACTTTCATATTCTACTCATAGCTTACAACTCATACCATGCTATACAACTGCGGTACGCCATATTTTAAATTATCTCTGCGTTAGGAAAACCGTGTGTAGTTTACTTAAAGTTAAAAAGAGTGTGAAAGTAATTCAAACCGGATACAAGCAGATGTTAAAAAATTGAAATCTCTGTTGTTTTACATTTTATACATTTAATTTGTGGTTGAATTGTAATTTATAATACATGTTATATCAATTCCACATCATCACACCAAACCTTTCCTGTATACTCAACTTTTGGCCATAAAATTAAAGTAGTTTAGGGAAAACGCATCACCATCAAATTTAATGGCTAGAGATTTAATTATCATCCCGATTCCCTTCCAAAAAGAAAAAAAGAACAAGGAAAAAATAGAGATCATGTTACAACCACTACCACATATTTTATTGTATCATTATAATGTAAAATGTGCTATAGTATAATAATAGTAAAATGGCTTATCCCAGCATCAATTCAGATAAATTGATTATCTTGGGAAACTTTGGACAGGATTACAAGGGGAAAAAGATCAAATCAGCAGTAAAAATCAGAATAAAAAACACGATAACAAATACACAGCACCACCAACTGTCAGTCATTCAGTCAGTTTGTCAATGTGGCACAAGACACGCCACAGGAAATAGAGAGAGGTAAAAAAAGTAAAGTTATTCTCATCATCGTCATCAACATCATTACAAATCACAGCAGGAAATAACTCTTTTTTTATAGTCATCAGACTTTCCGCATAGTCATCTCATTTCACTCAAGAGTCAGAGTAAATGGATTACATCCACATGTGGCTTTGACTTGTCTCTGATCTGATGATGATGATACCACTGATACCACCATGATGCAAATCACCAATCTGAAATTTGAGTAACAACAAAACTCCGAAAAATGTGTGTATTTTCCCCACAAAAATTACATAATAAATTTCTTAACCCTTTTCCCCTGTAATTCTCATCATCATCAGATTAAACCAGAGATCAACAAAAAAATATTTGCTATTTGCCATCAACATTTTGAATGGATTAAAATACTAACCTATCTATTTATTTCACGTATGCATTTTTACCTATGTTGCTTTTATTAGCTTAAAGGAAAAATGTTTTTTGGAACTTTTTTTTCTTCCTGGCACCAATTCCAATGTTTTCTGCTGATCTGATCATCACATCACATTATTATTTCACGGAGCAACGCAAACGCAACGCACACACTCTCAACTTTCAAAGATCACACATCTTTTTTTCTTTTCTTAGTTGACTTGACTTGCTTGAGAGTGTGTTCGAGAAAATGGCATCAAATAATCAAAAAAGTGAAACAGATGTGATGTAAACTAACTTGTCTTTTTAACATTTACAGACTTGTTTCTGGTGAAGAATGAGAAATTCCAAATGCCACTTTCTTTCTGAAGGATTGCCATTACATTACTGACTTTTTTTATTACAAGTGCCACCGTACCGCACCACCGCCACCTCAATAGTCACTCATTCACTCTTTAATTCTGTTATGCTGATGGGAATGATGATGATGATGCTACTTTACAAAGCAGACAGACAAATACAGACAAAGGTGGTATATAAGAACGTATTTGCATTTAGAAAATCCAAAACATTTTAAAATTCCATTTATTTCCTATCACCACCGGTTGGTTGACTGGTTGGATGCTTTTTAATGTTAATGTTGATCATGTTGAAGGAAGAAAAAAAGTTGGAAGCAAATTAAGGTTACGCTTAAGTTACCACCAAACCATTTACTACATAAAATGATAAGCATTCTTGATTACGATAAGGCATGTGAAAATGTATTTGTCTGTGTGTGTGTGTGCAATGAGAATGTGCATATTTTTAAAAGCTTGTTTTGTAAGATGGCAAGAAAGTGGAAGAGGAGCAAGTTTTCTCAAGAGAAAACAAGAATGCATTTTGAAAGGAAAACCCACCTTGCCGTCTACTCGGCTTTTAATTTAATATTGATTTCAAGTGGAAAATTGATTTTAAAAAAAGATGAAAGAAGTAAAATGTTCACGATGTCGATAACTATAACTGCGGTGTAAAAACCACTTTAAATTAAGTAGATGAAAAACACGTGTGGCTTTTAAAATTTAATTGAAATTATGGAAAATCTGTATTCGCTTTAGTATGCATTTTTACGCACTATAGTAATTGCTTCAAATTACTCAAATGTATAATTTTATGTATTTGTAAATTATAATGTTAAGTAGTTACTCTTCATTTCAGTTTGCTCTCAACTCAAGTTTTGCTTCCCATACAATGAATGGCGCGGCGAAGGAGAGACCTATATGTGAAGTAAATGTCACCTCTAGATAAAATCAAATAACTGGCCTCAAATTTTATCATATTTTAAAATTTAATCATATAATTTAATTTTATAGAAAAGTTATGCGTACAAATATAACATTTAAATACTTTTTTTCAACATTAAATTTAAAAAATTCATTTTCTGTTTGAACTATGCAACATAAGTATCTTAAACTGTCACTTCTATTTCTGATGCCATCACAATGAAAATGATGATACCAGCACAAAGGTATGGTAGGACACATCATCAATGTTCATCTCATCATTATTATTTTGCATGGCTCATCATTATCATCATCATCATCGTCTCGTCATCATTCCAATTTTAAAACTGAACAAATGTGCACACTATTTAGTTACAACAGACGCATTCTTCAGGGAGCATTATGTACCGTACAGTTGTTCCAAATAGATCCTCCCTCTCGTCAAATCTTAAAACTAGTAATATAATAAGTTCCAAATAATATACCTCTACAACAACTTACATCACTACTCCTTCTTTTTGAATATATCATTCATTATCATCTTCATAAATACAACTTTCGAACAGATGGGTTGGGTGTTCAGTGCGTTTTTTCAGCTTGTGCCATAGCCATTCCCCAAAATAATAATAAAATCCCTGCTTCTTCTTTTCTTCTGTGGCATTAAAATAATTGCAGTCACATCTGCACTCTTCAAAAAAATAGTATCTCTCCGAGAAAGTAAGTTTGTCATGCTTTTTATACATTCATGTTGCTCATTCGTCTCTCAGTCTCAAGTCAAGAAAAAAAACAACCACTTACAAACTTACAACAACCTTATTTTTCAAACTGAGCGTATTACATTTACTTTTACATAACATGAATGTAAGCATCCATTTAAATTTTTCCCAGTTGGTTAAATACTCAATTTATTACAAAGCTTTTTTTCTTCCTCTCTCCCTCACTTTATATACCTAACTCTCTTTCAAATCAGTTCAATATGGTGACATTTGACTTATTTCCCAGTAATAAAAACCCACCAGGGTAAAAATAAAAATGACCAGGGAAAAATTTCCGACATGACAGAATATTTTTTCACGTTGATTATATACACATATTGACTGGTGACTAACTAAGAGAAACAGTTGGCTGGCATATTATAATGGAAAAGGGGACTAAAATTGTATTACATTAGGCAGTAATGCTGTTACGGTATGCATATTGCATATAGATAGTGGCACGAGCCATGTGTCATGTCATGTCATGTCAAGTCACGTGTCTCGCTTCAAAGCAAAAAGTCACTTTTTCTTTATGCCTTTTTTCTCCCCTTCTCTATTTTCTCTCTTTATAATCTCCCCTTTTTACTTACACATTTTTTCCTTGTGTTTCATGCTTTTCTTTCTATACTTCTTCAAGAATGATAAAAGGACACACGAGAGAATCATAATGCACTAATATTCATGCATTTACGGAAATCATCATCATCATCCCATCAGCAACTTCGTCTTCAGTAACTTTTGCTTCGTCGGCATTTTCTAAAAATCTGGCCTAAAATGGAACAGATGCCTTGTTCGTTTTTTCATTCAGCAAAATACTGAAATGTTGTGATGATGATGGAGGAAGTGTTCTCAGTTTTTTTTCTAAAATGATCATCATCATCTTTATAACAAGTCGCTATTCTATGCATATAAAGCTATGAGAGTGATTGAATGAGTAAAAAACAACAAGCAACAGATTTCCCTTTTTACAGCCAGAGAGCCGAGAGTTTACTTTGGATGATGACTTGTTTAAAATGCACGCAATACACGTAACAGGGCAAGGGCATAAATCTTTTTTCTCACACAATCAGTTTACCTAAACATTTTAAACGTTTTTTAGACAGAAAAAGCAGAGCATTTTACTCCCACTTTTGGGATAAAATGCATATGCAACTCGGTATAAATCAATTGAATTGCTTATCTTGCTGCTGGCTAGTCGGTGGTTTCATATAAACACGGACGCTGACGCTAACGTTTCAAAAAATTTTGAGAGAGAAGCTCTATGACAAAATAATATACAAATCTCCATTCAAGTCAACATTTTTTCTCTGGATTTTTTCTTCTAAAAAGCGGACTATTTTGGATTTCCATTTACAGTACAATTTTTCTAGCTCTGGAGAGAATTTTCCAGTGAAGAAAGATAATACATGCTTAAATTTCTTAAATCTCCGGATGGAAATTCAAACAGATCAGTGAATTGTAAATAAACCACACTTCCTCTCTCAGACAATAATTTATATTAGAACGCCACATGTGAACGGTGAACACTGAACACGACTTGTTTAGAATTGCATTGTGCAATGCATATGCATGCAAATGCATTCATTTTATGTCATCTCATCATCATGATCCTCAGTAGCTCCACTGTGTTTCCAACAGGAAATGCCACTGTTGTCATCAAATTGCTTCCCATTCTTATTTCCAACTAAGTCAATGTCGTTTTGGTTTCCAATCGGCATTTCCATGCTCCGGTTGACAATAAAAAATGGGACATAATTACTACACATGCAGCTTACTTGCTTTATCAAAGTAATATATTCATTTAAAGTGATAAGGTTATTGGGAACAGCGCTAAATAATAAAAATAATCAGTTTGAAAAATGATTGAGAAAAATGTGATAATTATGATTTTAAAAAAGCATATGAGTATCCGGTTATGTATAGTAGAGTTACAGTTCGAGAAACGCAGAGCCACTTTGACAATTATTAACAGACCTTGCGATAATGATGAGCAAGATGAAAAGGAAGTTAAGAAGTGTACTCTACTCTGTATGTACACTGCACTGTATATACACCAACAACCATCATTGCTTTGTTAATTAAGGAAAAAATATTCTATTTTTATCTTCGATAACCAAAACTACTTTACTTTCTTATTCCTCAACTCATTTCGGAACAAGGTTTTTAAATTTTTATCTCTACTTCCTCTCTTCCATTCCACCTTACATCTCTTTTTTTATCCTTTTCCCTTCCACAAACACTTGGTTTCCATTTCCACTAAGCAGGCTTTTATCAGTCAACACAACAACAAGGAAAGCACGCTGAGCTGAGATAAGACTTTAAAAATTTAAAAGTTGTTCCATTTTTGGAACTTATTTTTCCCCCTTCCCTTGTCTTTCCGCTTGTTCAAGAAGATGATCCCCCTTTTAAAATTCCATTTTGCTTACTTCTCTTCGTCGTCTTCAAAGATGATGATGTACAAGAAAGAACACAAACCTTTTTTTGTTGTTGTTTCAGAGAGAGTGGAGTGTGCCATACAACCACACTCACATAAAATACATTAGCCAAGCTTTGTAGAGCGCGTCTAGTGTGCAACGGTGGTAGTTAAAGTGGCAGTTGTACAACTTTGCTAAATGCAACGGTGGTTGCTTGCTGCCTCAAAACTTAGTCAGTGAAGAAAAAGGGTGATCATGATGTTGACGGTTATTATTGCCTTCAGAGGACGAAAAGTGGAAATGACGAAGAGGGAGAAAAAAATGTAAGAAAGGAAGTTTAAGAAAAAAAGGGTTTATTTCTTCAAGAGCCAAACGTCTTTGGTTGCCTTCACATTGTGCTTGTAGTGATATATCATTCATAATATATTTTCAAACAAAAACATAAACGTGCATGAAATATTATGTAGAAAGAAAGTGGAGATCGGAAGGAAGAAGATTCCAAACGACACGAAATGATGATGATAAGGATGTGTGCCCTGATGCTCATGCTCACTGATCTTGCAGTAAAATGGCAGCTGCGCTGTAACTCCAGATGGTGTACTCGAAGAATAAGTAGGGACACTAATGAAAGATGAAAAGTAATGTATGGGGGACCATTCATTATATTAATTATTTCATTCATTGAAATATTCATTCATCCATTCATTTTAATAGTGAATTTGAATGAATTGTATGCATTGCCATTCAAATCTAAGAAAAAATGCGGGTATGACATGATGGCATGGCACGATATATCGGCATCGGCATGACATATTCCCGATATCGGTTTTATGTACACTGACACATGACACATCTGTGCCTTGCCTGTATTATATCCAACAATGCAACCCTTTTGTTTAAATTTGAAAGAGGTAGACATTTTCTGAAGAAGAAGAGATCAATGATCTTCTTCCCTGGATGCATAGGTATGCGTGTCTGATGTGATGTCGATGTCTTGTCTGGTTTTTGGTGTGGGTGGTGGGTAGTTGCTCATTTTCTTCCCTTTCTGCCTGTGACAACTACAACAACTGTACTGTGACAAATATACAGCTTAACTGCTTCCCGGTTCGGTGTTCTGTCCATGCTAGTGCTAGTATGGATTTCCTTGTCTTTTGATTTGTTATTCAAAAAAAATTGTCTGTCCTGTCCACGTTTTCCGTTTCTCACGAAGAAAATAATTACGATGGATGACACATTCCTTTACAGAAGCAACTAAAGAAAAATATTCAAAAATAATAAGAAGACCAAGTGTCTCTTGTTTTCTTCGTCTTTCCTATTATTATTATCTCTTTCGAGTTTCAAATTTAAATGTGCTGTGCACTTCCCCTGAACCAAAACTGTAGTAATTCCACGGAAGTGAGGAGAAATCCTTCTAGACCAAGTGTCGCGTACATATTTTTGAATACTGGTTTGTTATTATTATCTTTCGAACGTTTTATAAATGGTTGGATTCCACTCTTTCTTTAATGGGTTTAATTTTTAGGAAAGGGAAGAGTACATTTCTTTCATTTTCTAAACTGATCAGTAAGTAAGCTTTATAGTATGCATGTTATGGTCTTTCTTTTATTTTCAGAAGATCATATCAGCCTCAGCCTCCCTACTATCATCTCTGTCCTTTTTTCCAATGACCCTTTGCGACATGTGGTGTAGTTGCATATGTGTGGGTGGGTGTGGTTGTGACATGGCACGTAAAATTATAATGGGCTCTTTACATGCAGAAATGAACGTTTCCAGTTTGATGCTTATTCACGCATGATATGCATGAATGCTTAAAGTGAGAATAAAAGAAAATGAAAGAAAAATACCGAACAATTACACATGTTCCATCCGAACAACATGTATATTACAGTGTGAAAAGAAGAAACTTTTGTACTCAATTGGGTGAATAACATTGCGGCGAGTTTCAATAAAGGAAATTGGACAGAATTTGCGGAAAATTCTACGGAGGTTCTGCCACCCAAGTTAGAAAATTGGGTTTCGCAAAAATATATTCATTTACTACTTGCATATGATAAAGAAAAGGTAAATTTGCTATCTTTTTTTTTCTCATAAAAACGCGTGTGCATTTTGCAAAAGTCAAAAGCAATACTACCATATACTATAAACCACCCATACGGAAAAAATATTGAGCAAGCAATGTTGAAAATGAAAAAGCAATGAACTATTTCAAGGTTAACTTTACATCATAATCGTAAATTTTCAGTAAAATGTACAGAGCATACAAAATTGTGCAACAACCTTAAATAAATTCGGAGAGGAAAAAGGAAATGAAATCAAACGCCCACGCGTGTACACACAAAAACATTTTATAACATTCAATTCAAATATTCAAAAGGAAATTCCGGATATATTGAAAAACTGGATTTATCTATTTTATAAAATTTAAGATGATTAAAGAATTTTGCTACCCAATCTACATACATGCATAAAATATAAATAGTAGCTCCGCTATGTGATACAAAATGTTCTTTGATTGGTACCAGTACCAGTACCAGTATATCTAATCTAATCTAACTGTAGAATTTGTTTGTTCATTCTTTTATCACTGACCAGCAATATTATTCAAAATTGGTCATCTATTTAAACTAAAATGCCTCAAACTTTAAATATTAACCTTAATGGCATCGAACTACTAAAAATAAAATATTACTTCAATGTTTCACCAGTACAATGAAATATTTTTAAAATTTGAATTACTTATTTGAAATTTATTTGCAATTATATGATTTAAAATTCCTCCACTTACAATTATCTAGCATGACTGGAATCCGGACAACAATATATCCCTCTACTACCCTCAGCGTATACAAAATTACAAGAGACGCATCCTTTCTAAATCATTCAATACATCGTTTGTCACACAAAACGTTTTTTATGTTATGCTGCTAGCACACGATCATCCAAATCATGATCACTGATTACTAATCCAAAATCAATCTACACTACACGCTTTTCCTTATCTTTTCAAACTTTAGAAAATCCACACGTTTTTCATGTAAACTTTCATGTATTTTATTTTTATGTATATTTTTGTTGGATCACTTGTTTGAAAAATCTCTACTTGTGTTTAGCCATTCATCTAATTCTTCTTTTTTTCATTCAATTCACCCGACTCTCGTCATTCTACGTATATCACTCAATATCTCAAGACATTTGGGTGCATGAGGTACACAAATCGTCATAGCCATCTCATGATTCATGATGAACATGAACACAACATACACTCACTCTGCATCTCAAAGACACACATGCAATACAATACGGGCATTTGGACACGGACGGACGGAGACTCATCCCATCCATCCTTCCTTCCATCCTCCCAAACCAAAAAAATAAAATCCTTTTTCCTTTTGAGTCATCTTAAAACTCATCATCATCCTCACAAAAATCAACCACACAAGTGTGTTTCTTTCTTGTTGTCCCCTTCACAACTTTTTCCCTGGGTTTCGATTCAAGACCTTTACCACCACCAACCAGTAGCACTGATTTGTTATGTAGTAACTTTTTTTTTGGATTTCAGAAGACACTCTTTGAAAACGACATGATTATTTTTATGTATATTCAGTACAGTCGCATGATATGATGAGGATGAGACCAGACCACATGTATTTAATTTATTTTTATTTTATTTCCCATCTTTTCCCGGAGGGTTATGGATGGATGGATATCGGATGTGTGCGCATAACCAAATGCATTCATTTTTTTGAGCTCAAAAGACAAGCAAGTTTCCTTCCAGTTTATTTTGTACAAAAGACACGCTGGGAATATGGGAAGTACTTAGCGTTGGCATATCAAAAGGGACAAGACAGGATACTCTCATCTCATCTCTCTACAAAAGAGTGTGTTTGCACATGTGTGTCATTTTACCCAAAAAAATCTCGAAAAAACTACGTGCTGTAAAATACTGATGGATAACCATAAACTATGCATATTGAATATATATATATACATACATACAAGCAATACAGAGAGTCACCGGTTTTACGGTGCAGTGGTATGGAATGGTATGGTGTGTGTTCGAGAATATGATATACCTCCGTAGGCAGCCTAAGCACACATGTTCCTTCACTGCATTCAAAATCTTTATACTGAATTGAATATAAACAGTTAACAAGTTGGATTTGCTGCGTAGGTATATGCAACGTTTTTAAAGCTATTTTCGGAGAGACAAGCTTCTCATTCGGTTTTTTTTCTTCTTGTCAGTGAAAGAGACAGATGTAAAGATCAGATAAGCATTACCTGAAATTTGTTGGAAAGCGTTAAACATAGCACCACCACTATGCAAGCAAACTGTATACTGTTTACACTATCTTGTCATTCAGCAACAAAGGAGACCCTTTCATTTTTTCCCTTGCTACCTAATAATGCATCATTGTTGAATGGATACGCAATGCAGTTCATTCATATAACAGATTTAAATCTGAATATGATCCTATTTTAACTTGAAGAGTTGTACGGGTATTTATAAACATTTACGTTAAAATAATGTCTCGTCGACATATAATCATCAGCTTTTAAACATTCTTCCACCAACAGCATCCCTCCAACCCTTTTTTCTTCTAAAAGTACACATACTGTGCAGTCTGCAATGGTCCACATGCATGGGTACATTTATATGTAATTTTACCTACCCACAGACTACCTCAGATGGGGGGACATAAATTATTACATGCATTTTCATTCTAAACATAATTATAATGTCTTTTGTAAATGGAGTACTTTCCACTTGGAGTCGGTTCCACTCTCCTTGTGTTTCATATCTCTCCTCTTGCGTCTTAAATTGTATCTGCTTTTCGAACCTACTCGGTAGTCGGTTATTGACGACGAGCCAGGCAACAGGCAGCATAGCACCACTCCACCACTGCACTCCTCCGAAAAAGCTTTAAAAACTCATCATTTTAAAACCCACCACGCCACACCACCGTCGTATAACTTGCTGGTTGAGTATCCGTTTTCCACTCACTCACTCAGCCATCATCATCCCATCGCATCGCCAGTGCCACTTTGGCTTTTCCCAAAAATACTAGTCAGCTTCCAAAACCACTGCATCTGTACCACTCACTGGGCCATTCTCCAAAGTCATCATCAAAAAATCCCATAAAAATTCCCATAATATTTGCAAAAGTCAACTAGTGGCTGCTCTACAACCAGTCACCAGACCAGACCAGTGCTCTGCTCACACTGCTTGTCATCAAAGTAAAAATTTAAATTCCTCTTGCAAAAAAAATAGATCGTAATTAAGGAAAGATGAGAGTTGGCCAACTATTTAAATAAGTAATTATCCTACATAAATAAAACTGAAAGATGCACACACACTGCCTCCATCCACCATCCAAGACATCATCTCTAATTTATTAATACAGTTATCTACGTAAGCAGAACAACAAAAACAACCACTTTTTCTTCCTCGCAAATAAAAACCAAGTCAAATCAGTAAAGGAGGAATTCTATCAAGAAAAGACGCCAAAAACGTGACGTTTAACAAACCGAACCACCGTCACCCGTCGTCGTGTCCTTTCCTTTAAAAAATCTGTTCCACTGGTGGTGGTGATGGTGGTTCTAATCCAAAATTTCAAAGAAAAAAAATTCCCAACAAGCCAACAAGATAAGCACGGCAGCAGCGTATATAATTATGTATCATGCTTGCCGTTATTGGCTCACGTTTAACCTTTGAAGAAAAATCGGTTGGTGATGTTCAGAAAATTGGAGTGCTCTTCACCAGCAGCAGGATGAGGATGACGCTGTCGAGACAACAGTTGGCTTTTTGGCGAGCCTGTTGGTTAAAGAAGAAGATGAGCAACAGGAGTATCGTGTCAAGTGGCAGGAAGCATTTTAGCCAACGAAAGAGAATTACAAGTCATTTTAATAATAATAATAATCTCATCCTGAGCAAAATGGAGTAATATTAGAGCGAGGTAGGTAGCTATCTTTATATCCGGTTGACGTATATGCAAACGTCTGTTGTTTGAAAAAGTACGTTCCGTTTTTATAAAGCATCCTTTGCCAAAATTACTATATAGTCATCTTGTCATGAACAAACAAGTGTATGATATACACAGAAAAGAACACATACTTATATTTTTTAAACGTACTTATCAGATTATCGATGAAGGAGCCAAAAAAACTGAAAAATATATGCAGTCAGAAAATTTGTAACGTTTTTTAGTCGTGAGTGTGGTGTTTTACTAGAAAGATAACTGTGTATTTAGAAAAAAGAGAGACCATCTGTAACAGTCATTATGTGAGATAAGTAGCAAGTGTGTGTTTTCTTGGAAGAAAGTTCACAATCACAAGTGATCTTTTCACTTCATCTCACATCACAGTTTTGCATACTTGATTTACTTTGAGTAAACTGTAACTGTATGTAAAAAAAATTTCTTCTTGTAAACTTGACTCGTAGATGTAAATTAAGTATAGTAACTCGTCAGATTTCATTACGCAATACATATTTTTTCTTACAAGTCAGTTAATATACGTGTCGGTACTTTTTAAAAGACAGAGTCATTCAACAAGTTGAAATGTGTGGAGAAAAGTGGAGTCATGTGCAGTTTTAAGGCGGACAGCAGTGAACACATTTTGCTGAGGAGATTTTTTGTCTTACAAGTTTATTGGGAACGTTTGAAATAAACAATTAAGTATAAGTTTTTAATGAACAGTTAAACTTTAGTGACACTTTTAAAAAGTCGTTAGTGTATTGGAATATAATTTCGTGGCAGATTGTACATTAACTGTAGGCAGGAAATTACCACGCGATAAATTAATTAGTGGACAAGTTTAGAACAATTAAACAAGTTGGGAATCATGCCCAAGTCATTTTTATTCACCCACAAGCGGTACAACTATGTCCAAGTCGGGCCCAGTCAAGTTGAAGTGGAAGTGGTGGAAGATGACATGGAAGAAGAGGATGAAGATAACAATGGTCTGCAGGACCTTAGCAGTAGCAGTAGTCGAGGAGGAGGAGGGGGGCGAAGGCCCTCCAGCAGGGAATGCAGCACTGGCAGCGTGAGTAGAAGCAGTGCCACCAGTGTATCCTCATCTTCTTCCGGTGGCTATTCTGAAGATGAATCATTTTCCCCCTTGCCTGCTACTGCCGTCGTGGATAATGGAACAAGCAGACATGTAGCCAGCAGAAAGCCGAATTTCACAATGCAGCAGACAAGGCTTAATGGAAACACGCACCAGCAGCAGACAAGAACAGGTAGTCTTTTAAATCATTTAAAACTGAACAATGGATATCACCATCCCGTCGCCCCGAAGAAGAGGCGACTTCCACCTACATCTCCACCGTTCCAGTTACCAAAGCTATCCTCCTCAACAACCATAACTGCAGTGCCATGGCAGGAGCTGAATAACAATAGCACTAGTGACAATGATGGCATTGGCACTCCATCGCCTCCACCTCCTCAAATCCATATCAAAGAGGAAGGGGACGATGAAGAAGAACCTCAAGTTACTGTCACGTCAACCTGTCTAAACTCCAGTTTCAAAAGTCTGATCGTTTCACCATCTTCATCCTCAACAACTTCCAATATCACCATCACTCCATCATCCATCAAGCCTGACTTTCACCATCTTCGGGGCAATGTAATACAGTACTTTAATAGTCATCAATTACACAACAGCCCATCTTCCTCATCTTCCCAGTCACCACCTCCTCATTTATCTACATCCTCCTCCTCCTATCAAATTAAGCTTATCAGCCCACCTCCCGGAGGAACCTTATCTCATCACTCCACCACCAGAAACCAGCAAACTCACCATCATCACCACTTGAAGGATCATCCATCTCATCTCGTGAAAATGGAAACGATGACACCCTCGCCCCTCCAATTTATCATTGCTGCAGCAGAACAGCAACAAGCTGAAGAGGAACGGATGTTTATTGAAGGTAGCCGTAGTGAAGAGAGCCAGCGTTACCCTCATCCCCTCCAACATCACTATCATCCCGAGCCAGCTAATCATCCTCATCATCATCACCACCTCCATTCTCCACCACCATCAGCACTGCAGCTCCAAGAGCAACCGGTGAATCTGTCAGTCAAAAAGGTTGACCTTTTCAATCTGACACAGTTGGCTGAGGTAAGGAAAAAGGTTAAAGAATATTTTTTGAATTTATAATTTCTTCTTCTCTTCTTTCTTTTCCTTCACGCTTTTTAACTTTCTCGATTTATTTGCACACTGCATCGCATCACTGACAATAATAAAGAGTCTTTTATTTTTTCCACTCGTCATCGTCATCATAACCGACATCATCATCTCATCTTCGCTTCATATTTTTTCCCAAGAAACAACACAAACCTTCGTTCATATTTTTTTGACTCGCTTTTCTTTTCTTGACTGCGTGACAAAATGACAAGTGGTAGATGACGATGATAATACACGTTACGTACATAATTTTTTTGAGATATTGCCAATCTAATAAAAATACTATATTCTGAGAACACAGAAGACCAGACAGATGCACTGTAAGCAAGCTTGAAACAAGTGCGCATAACAAAAAATATAAAGTTTGAAATTTTTAATATTTTCCACTAACGACCAATTTTTCCATTTTATTTTCCCCCACCACCACCGCCACAACCACGCGGCCTTCTTCTCTTTCTGTCAACTTAAAAAAATACGTAATTTAAAATTTGTTGAAAGAAATTTGCAATTGGGTTATGGAGAAATTTCTGAGAAAATTTCGTGTTGAAAGCCAAGATAAAAGTTGACAATTGATTGAACTATTTTACCAGGCCATACATGTGCATGTATACTTGTTCACATAACCGTCATGTTTTATGAACAGTGCCTTAAAAACGTATAAACTTAATGTTTTGTTTTCTTGTCTATTTTAATGGTCCATTTGGCTTATCTTTTTTAAAATAAAAATCTCTGTAAAGAAAACTATTTTTCCTCTAAATCAGCTTATCTGAAAAAATGCATAAAATGTGCCGTCCTTCATTCTTCATCAAATTTTCTCTCTTAATCCTTTCGATACACATTTCTCTGCATTGCATAAATACTACTTTTTTTCCTCATCTCATCATTTGTGTTGGTGATGAAAGGTTGATCATTTTCTTTCATTTTTCATTCCAATTTTTAAATCTTTCCTTAAACCAATCCAAATTTTTAGTGGAGAGTGGAGCCATATGTTATCTTTGTAAATTAGGTAGGTAAAAAGATGGGCTATGAGAATAGCACGCGTTTAACTTTTTTACGAACTTTTCTCGGTATTTTTCCTGTTGTAATTGAATCTCTGTTCTGTACCATATTCACACGCGATCTTTCATAAGATTGTTAATAGGCAAGCATTCAAATGGAATGAATAAAAAAAGTTATGAATTTTCAAATCTTTTGAATGATGTTGATCATGATGATGATGACGACAAGGAGAAAGATAAGCATAAAAAAATCAAAATCATTTTTTCTTCTTTAACTTTTCATTTATTTCCCTAACTTTCTGCTTCTCCTCTGCTTGTAATATATTTTTTGGCAGTTTGTCATCTATCTTTCATCACGCCATAATAATATGAATGTTATGTGTAGTGTAATATATGTAATTTTTTAATCCTTTTTTTAGTATTGATACAAACGTTTACATATATGCTTATCCAAAAAACACAAAGACACCTTTTTATTTTTTCCTCCTTTAATTTTTTTAATAGGTTAGCATCGCAGCTGCAAAACGAGAAATGAGTTTGCGTTCAAGCAACGTCAGCAACACAATAAGTACAACGACAACAACAGGCAGTCCATCATCAGCGATCCCGAATCCGGGTAATATTTCTTCCTCCTTCAAACCGATTCCAATTTCGCCACCACCACCACCGCCGCCACTAACAAATCATGGCAGCAGCAATAATTCTGTTGGGATGTTGCCGACAAATAGCACTTGCACCATCGCCGCCACCATCACCACCACTCCAATTTCAACAGCCATCAAAAATCCGTCCAATAATAATAGTAACGTCAATAATAATAACAACGAAACTGTGATGGTAGCTTTGTCGGCGGTGGTGAAAGCCAAAAAAAGCAGTAGTGCAAGTGGAGGAGGTGCCAGGGAATGTGGGATGAATTCTTCCAACAAAACCCTACTCACATTATCATCATCAAGCGAGCAGAATAATAGGAAAATAACGACCAATTCTACCAATTTGATTAAAAATACCAAAAAGACTGACATTACCAATAATACCAA
This sequence comes from Entomobrya multifasciata, assembly GCA_034693345.1. NCBI lineage: Eukaryota > Metazoa > Arthropoda > Collembola > Entomobryomorpha > Entomobryidae > Entomobrya > Entomobrya multifasciata. Next base: position 17,651 of record JAQFXM010001911.1, read on the forward strand.
CAAAACCAGTAGTTTATTGGCGACAACGACGACCATATCACCGTCAACCACAAACAAGACACAATCGAAGCTTGTTGTACAAGAGAAAGGGTTAAGGAATGGGAAAAATTCTGTAACAATTCTACCTCCTTCTTTATCAAATTGTACAATAACAAGCAATAACTCTTCCACTTCCGTCTCCTCCTCTTCATCATCCTGCGCATCGTCATCGTCATCCCCATCATCATCGTCGTCCCAGTCACAAAGGCATAGATGCGTGGAATGTGGGAAAGGCTTTTCAACGTTGAGTAATCTCGCCCGTCATCGCCAAACGCATAGATCGCTATCAGATGCCTCGGCTGTCAAGAAGTGTCCACAATGTGATAAAGTCTATGTGTCAATGCCTGCCTATTCTATGCATCTCAGAACTCATAATCAGGTACATAGTCTCACTTTACCCCATAAACGTGACATGATGGAATGCTACATGTAATTTGTCAAATTAAAATTTATATTTATGTATAATTTTTGAAAATATTTGTGTGGTTTTAGGGATGTAAATGTCCATACTGTGGGAAAGGATTTTCACGCCCTTGGCTTTTACAAGGTCATATCAGAACTCATACAGGTAAGCTATATTTTTTATATCCAATTTACTAACCTTGTCTGAGCTGTGGGGTACATGTATAAATAGATTGAGTTATATTAATTTTTTACGTAATTTTTGTGACATTTATTTTCCACCTTCCTCAATTTCTAATCTGATCTTTGATCTTCTTATTTTAGGAGAGAAGCCATTCAAATGTGGGATTTGTAGCAAGGCCTTCGCTGACAAATCCAACCTGCGAGCCCATACCCAAACACACTCAACAGAAAAACCGTTCGCTTGCCAAAGATGTGGAAAACTATTCGCATTAAAATCTTACCTTTGCAAGCATATCGAGTCGTCATGTATGAAAAGCAACAGGCCATCTGGCAGTCCCCCTAGTAGTGATACTAGTGGTAATGGTAACGTCGTCGTCAGCACGAAAAAACATAATCATCATCATCATCACCATCCTCCTCGCGGGGCTATAAATAACTCATCATCCACTTCTCCCGTTTCCCCTACTTCAACTTCTTCAACAACAGGAGGCACATCTCCAATGTCTGATGCTTCCTCTTCATCTTCTCCGACAAATCGTGACATTCGTTGTGCCACTGGTAATAATAATAAGAATGCGACAACTGTCACAGGAGGAGTACAAGATCCAATCACCACCACCACCACTACTTCCCCTTCTTCTGACATGGCTGCTGCAGTAACGGGATTTTCCAGTCGTAATCATAACAAAATTAATAGACCGTTTTTTAAAGCCAATAACAATGAGCAGCAGCAGCAACGCAGTAGCAAAAGCGACAAAGGTAATGATTCCTCCACCACTTATACCACTCCCACAACTTCTCTTTCTCCGTTGCCCCCTTTCATTTTGGAAATTCCAAATAATAATAATACTATCGTCAAGATGGAAAAACATCTCTTGAAAAAATATTGAGACTGGTACATTCATAGATGTATGATGTACAGAGAGACAAAAAAGAAGAAGAGAGATCTTAAAAACCAAATGTGTACCAAACCGGTGCTTTCTTGAAAAGAAATGATTACTTTTAAACTATAATATGTATGTATACTCATCATCCAATAAAGATATATGTGGTCATTGTCATTTTTTGCCTTTCAATTAGGAACTGAACTAGACTATTTTTATAGTTCCCCATAAAACTTTCTTAAGTGCCTTATCCAAAAAACTGAAATAAAATTTAGATAATTGACCGTATCGCCTTAAAATACGCCAAAAAATTAAGTAAAATGAAATGACTGTACTCTAGTAATTTACTGAGGACTTTTTTTCCACAATTTGTAGTATTCATATAGTCTGATTAGTTGTAACTGAGAAATAGATTTTTTTAGAGTAAAAATATAAAATAGCCTTAGTTAGTATTATAGCGCTTTTGTAGGCAAAAAGAAATGTTCGTTCAGAATATTTTATGATGACGAGTGACGAATTACTAGTTATTCTGCACAGGGTAGAAAAAAACCATATGCCAAAATTTACATAAAGTTTTAGAATTCACTTTTATGCTTTTTCGCCAATTAAATAGATAATTATGCTTAGTTTTTAAGTTAGCTTTGTATTTATGAGTTTTTAAAAAATTGTAAAAAAGTTTATCATGGATTTTACGTATTTACTGTATAATTTTTATAGATTTGTAGGGTGTTTTTGAAAGAGTTGCGAGTGTTTTCATAGTCAATTTTTTAAATATACTGAAAATTGTGCCAAATGTTATCTTACCAAAGTTTTATGTTTGTTTCAAAAAACGTCAACTTTTACCTGCATAGTCATTATTACTAGTAGAGTCATAAAAGTGTTTACAAGATGTTATGCGCTTGTCTCCTCGAGAGAGAAAGCAGCATTTTCAAAGATCACTTTTAAGACAGTAGAATTAATTATTAGCTTTGTAAAAAAATACATATGAAATTATAGCCAATATTTTTACCAATTTATGCTGTATATCAAATCAGTTTTAAAATTACAAATTGAAAATACTGTATTTTGTTTACTTGTCTTGTCAATATGTGCCAATAGTTAAGTTAAGACTGTATGATTTTGTTAAATATTTTTAGATAGTCCAATTTGTTTTCGTGTGCAATTTATAGCTTTTAAGTTAATTTTACTCAAACGAAATAAATGTTTAAGGTTCTGAATTAAGTCCCATTTATTTGGCTTGATTTCGCGGAGGTGCAATCTAAAATGTACATTATGTATTTGTTACAAAATCACTTAGACTTAATACAAAGATAATAAGATTTTGTTTTGTGTTGGTTTATCATTATAATATATATTTTAACTAGATTTATAATAACTTTACCAGTTTATTTTATACTACAACTAGGCAGTATAATATGTAATTTATTATGACAATTATTTCATAGCAGTACGGTTACATATACATAACATACAATGTGTAAATTTATAGTAATTATACTATGTATTTTGTTTTTATAATAATTTTACTGGTTTTTTTCTTCGTTTTTTTCCTGTTTACCTTCCTCTCAATGATGAGTGACTTCTCTGTACAACTACAATGCAAACTTATATAATAAGAACAATTAAGAATTTAACAATTAAAGTTTAATTATTATTATCATGATATCATGACATGACGAAAAGTGAATATAATTTTTAATAAATGCATGCATCACTTTTTCAAACTCTTTTTCCCCGTTCGTTTTAATTTTGTTAGACAAAAAATGTTTCAATTTATAACAAAAATTTTAATAAGAATTTAAGTAAGTATATACAGAAAATTTTATAACAACTGATATTAATAATTGAAGAACAAGAGAGTTTTTTCTTTCTGTTGTTTTGCTGTTTGTAAGTAAGCGAATGATTTTTATGACTATTTAATAATAATAAAGTTACAATAATAATATAACTGTGTTGTTAATTTTTTATTATTAAAGTTCCTAGATTCCCTAATCATTTCACCTTTTTAAATGCATAAACTTTATCCAATTCCTGTCTCATAAACTCTGGTAAAGGCTCAGGTAACGAGTTCACTCGGGAGTTGATCGTCTCCTGAAATTTTCCTAGCAGTCTTTGCACCGTCTCGTTTTCTGGATCAACTTTCAACGCTCTCCTAATACTTCTCAGCATTAACAAAGGTTTATCCTTCCGCGAGTAAATTTCATAAGCTAAAATGTGAGTTTGGATGTTATTTGGAGCGAGGGTGAGAAGAGGCTCCAGGAACTTAATGGCTTGTTGGAGAGGTTCCACGGTGGAAGCCAACTTGTCTGGAAGCAGCTCCTCAGCATTGTCTTGTTGATGGGAGTCGCCGTCCTCGCTACTTGTCTGTTTTGACTTTTGGTGGAGGCCCTTCTTTTCTGCGGCAGCGGCGGCGGCTTGCTGCTCCAGCTCGGCACGCTTTTTTGCTTTGCGTTCCTTATTTTTCAGTTTCTTCAACTCGGAGGGAGACAGATTTTCTTGATTATGTTGCTCATCGGCGGACTGACTTTTGAAGGGATTATCGTGTAAATATAAATACACGTCGATGGCCACCTTAGCAGCTTTGAAGTAGAATGGGTGGGCGTGCAAAATGTCTTCCAGTCTGAGAAGGCGGATGTAAGAACGGAGTGTCATTTTACGAAGGCAATATGAATGGAAGTCATATTGATCTTCTACTATTTCGTGGAAATGCTGTATAGAAAACAAAAATGTTTCGAGCATTAGTTTCAATGTAGAATACAATTTCATACTTCATATTTTAATTCTTAATTGGTAGTCAGTTAACGAATCTCATTCAGCGGATTTGAGTTCAGTAGGATCTATTGGAATAAACCATCATTCGTAGTATTTTAATTATATTTTGTTAAATGTTGTCAATTTTCTTACCCTATCTACTTCCAGGCACTTTTTCAGAGCTTCCCCATACTTGCCACTTCGCTGATACGTCTTCGCACATTCAGTCTGGAACCACATGCACTGCATCTCATTCAGATTATCCATTGGACTTGTCCCCTCCCTCGTGAATTTGCCAAGGATCTCCGTCGCCTCACTGACCTTATCCGCTCGGAGCATGTATTTGGCACATTTTGAGTTTAGATACCTATCTGCCGTGTCCATCTCCCTTGCATCGTTCATATTCTCCACAGCCGCATTTATGTCCCCAGCATGCTTAAATATTTTCGCCTTACAAGTAAGTAGCTCTATCAACGTTGGTGTGTGCTCTATCGCCTTATCCACATATTGAACTGCAGTCTTGGTGTCGCCAATGTGATCAAAGTGCCTTGCCAGGTAGTAGTACGCCCAAAGCAGGGCACTCGCCGGAGCTCGTTCACTATCAGCCTCGGAAAACTTTTCTAACTTTTCCAGTTGAGAAACAAATTGTTCGACTAGATTTTGAATTATCCTAACTTTACCAGGGACCTTGTACAGTGGCCTTAAATCCGTAAAAAGGGTTGGGGCCCCTTTCTCCAGCGCAGCTATCACATACGGTCTAAGCAACTCTGTAAATTGCTCATCCTCCGTGAAGTCCAACGGGAGCCTTTTGGCCAAGGCAGCTCTGGGATATTGAATTTTGAGCTCGTTGAAAAGGCGCTGCTTCTCCTCCGGATCATCCTCAATTCTCAGGGATCTCATGAGACCTTCATAGTACGCCTTATTCTCTTGATTACTCTGTATCAATTTACGATAGGTGGTTTCTGCTTGCGCGTACTCCTCCAAGTGGATATGATAACGGGCTATTGTTTCGTTGAAAGCGACACGGTCAATTATCTCCTTGTTATGATCCAACAAATGCTTTTTAGCTACCGCAATATCACCACTCTCCTCCAAAATCATATTTTGATACAAAAGAAGTTCACTCCGCTCATACTCAAAAGTAGCATCCTTCCGACTCTGCTGCTGTTGTTGTTGCTGATTGTCTTGATTCATTGTGTTCCTCAAGGCATCCATAATTTTATACGCCATGTCATAATCCTTCAACAGATGATACGCAATAGCAAACCCAATCCATGATGCCCTCTGACCTGGCTTCAGTTTGAACAGCTGATGTCTAGTGTCTTTGTATCCTTCCAGATCCCTCGTGTGAATTTGAACGATGGACAGCTCCCTCAAAATCTGAATATTTTGAGGATCCCACTTGAGAGCATTCCGGTAACATTTTATCGCCTCTTCATACTTCCGCTCGGAGCGTTGCAGTAAACCATACACATGCCAGCAGGTATGTGACCTCAGATCATTTTTGAGACCACGTCGAACATATTCATAAGCTTCATCCCGTCTTCCCAATGCATTCAGAATGAGACCCTTCATTGCCAGCGTTTCAGCGTGGTCTGAAAATTGGGGATTGCTGAGGATCTGCTTGGCAAACTTGAGTCCATTTTTGTAAAGTTTTTGTTCGTAACATTTTAGGATTCTTTTAAACAAAGCGTTTTCCTTCGGAGGAAGGGTTTTCACTTGTAAAGGTTTTGGTGTCATTGTTGATCAAGATTAAAATGGTGGTGGTGGACCTCTGCTATGTTGATTATTGCTTCAAATTTAAATGATGATGAATCCTAAAAATAAACTTGAAAGAAAAACAAGAACAAAATTACTTTTAAAATATCATCCCATCCAACCAAGCTCCCTCACAATGTATTGTAAAGTACACAAAAATAGTAACTCTTGCTATTTAACTGTTCTTTTATAAAATCTTACGCTAATCAGTCGATGGTCAGTATTTATAATTAATTATCCTCCACATAGAAAAAAAGTGTAAACGCACAAAAATTAAAAAAGTATTGCACGGAACGGATACGGCATACGGCTTTCTAAAATACAAAAAGGTATCGATCCAATTCCCTGCCTGGCTTGTGAAGTGTGAAAATCCAGTGAATTCCTTTTTTTATCAACTTTATTTTACAAACAAAAAAAACCGAAAGACGGGAGATATTTTTTTTGGTTTAAAAAAGTATATCATGTATAAAGTAAAGCTGAAAGCATGCATGCATATATATGCATTGCATCTTGCATTTCAAATTCTCGTTGTTGTGTTGTATTCCTGTCGTGTATACAAAATACACACACAGAGAGAGAGTCAAGTATGTATAGAGAGTAGAGAGAGATATACAAGACAGGCAATGTGACTGACTGGAGAAGGAGCAGTTGAAATTGGCGGGATGGGGTATTCTGAGAATGCATAGTATTCTATTGCTTAGTTTCGGTGAGTCACTACAAACTACATGAATAAAGATGGCTAAGAAGTCCAAAGATCTTTTTTGCTGAAAAATTCGTCTTTGGCTATTCAAAAAAGTGAATGGCATACATTTCTTTTAAACTTAACTTTTCTCTGACAAATCGATCGTGAGAGAAAATAAAAATGGTTAAATTTTTTAATAATTTGTTTTTAATTTTTATATCTTGAGTTAAAATTAAAATTAAAATCTTCTTTTCTCTCGTAAGATTTAAAGTTACATGACTTCATTTGGAAAAAATGACTTTTTACTTTAAATTTGATACATTTAAATATATATTTTATGGACTCTTAAAAATCTGACTAAACTAAGGTTCAATTAACAAAAGATAACCTAAAAATTAGTACGGTTGACTGGAAAATAGTCATCAATGCAATGTAACTCATATCACCACCACCATTTCTGATTCTTATTTATTGATAAAAAAAAATATGCCGATGCTATAAAATCTTGCAAAGAATTTTTTATGGACTTATTGACATCTGCCAATCTCCAATAACTTTTAATGTTTGCATGTGTCCGCAATAAAATGAAGATGAGACATTGACATATAGCTCTGTAATATATGGGAATATAATTTTTTTACAACTTATGTAAGAGAAACTTTGAATGATAAAAGTTTAAATATTTAAAAGATATGCAATTTATTTGCATGTGCGCACATTATACTAAAGTACCTAATGTAAAAACCCCAAGCTATTACTTTTTTTAAAGTGCCTTTTTTATTTAGACTATTACTATTAAGTATACACATTACTTTTGCATGTCTTCTAATTTCACATTCAAAGCTGCTCTTGTCTTTCAATTTTCTATGAACTTTGGATCACATTACAATCACATGCTTTAAAATACATTCAAGTTTTAAGAACTTGCCAACATTAAATTTTTTATATTGTGTTGGTTCTCTTGGAGCACTAATATTTCTCCTTGTTCTTGTATTCCGAAAAAAACATGATCGCATGATATGATGCATATCGACACAAGCACATTCATTCGCCAAAAATAATATTCTAATGCAAGCTTCCCAGCATATTGGATTGCATAAAGACTGCTGCTGCTGAAGACAAAGTGGCGTGAGTGAGGAGGATTTTTCTCTCGTAAGGAAATAGTCAAACGAATTGTACCGAAAGAGGAGCTCTTCTTTCTCACTTGACACCACACAATCACTCCACATTTTTGTCCTTGGGAAACAGCTTATCCTCTCATCTGAAAAAACAAAAAACCGCGAGGGAACTCAGTTTGGAAACATATGAAAATTACATCACGACTAGTGAAGTCAACTGGGTACATTGAGACAAGGTTGATTTGGATTTTGATTAGTATAAGGTCTTGTCAATGCCAATCAAGTCACGCACAATGTGAGCCAAGAAAAGCACCTGAAAACCCATTCAAAATTTTAAGTTCATTTTATTTATTTTTGTTCAACATTCCATCTCACGTTTCGTGGGTGGTAGTGTACCCATTTGACATTCAGTTCACGTTAAACATCAGCATATATCTTTGTTCAACTGACTGGAGTACACCTGTCTGTCACTGTCTACCTGTCACCAGGTGAAAACTAATATAAAAATCATGGGACTCGAGAAGAATCGAGAAAATCTTAAAGAAAACGATGGAGAGGATGAGATTGATAATCACAGTGACTACGATGATGAAAGAACACAGTTCATTTTGCCCTCATCACAAACCCATCATCATCGACTTTCAAGTAGCGTATCAATTGTATCAATGGCTGATTCACAAATTCCAGCAACAGTAGCAGGAAATCTTGGAGGTCATCCTGCAGAGGTACCTGTGGGGACACCTGAAAAAGGTACTCCTTCTGCTGTTGGCGGTGGTAATGGGGGCCAGAGGAGAAGCAGTGTCCAAAGTATAATTGGCAATGCCCACATTCAACTTCAAATGCTTGTTCAAGATGTGAAGGGAGAACTGAAGGAGTTGGCGATTGGGAATAATAACAGTATCAAAACCAAGTTGACTGATGATGTAGGGGTCCAAAAGACTAAAAAGTTGGTAAAAAATGGTGGGGATGGGGAAAAGGAGAAAACGGTCAGGACTGGATGGCGTCGCTATATTGGGATAATTTTGGGAATAACATCCAGCATGCTTTTTGCACTGACGATATTAATAGTCAAGTTACTAGCGAAAGACTATCATACTTATAGTGTGAGCTTTTGGAGATTTCAGGGTGTACTTTTACCTACATTTCCGATTGTAATTTACTACAGACTTGTGAAGAAACAGAAGATTTTTGATATGGTTTGTCCTCCAAATGCACCTGGACATCCGAAAACACTTCTTTTTGTATTGGTAAGGCTTTATACATATCGCATAGCATATAATATTCATAAAAAAAATATGACTGTTTAATAAAATTTCATTAATTAATCGATTTTTAAAGCTTCGTTGCATGACGGGAGCAAGTGCAGTGGTTTTGCAGTTCTACTCGTTGCAGTATATCAACATGGCTGATTCGTCTGTGATAGCTTTTAGTACGGTATGTGAAATATAATTTTTACATGTATGGCTGTCGTAATTAGTTGGTGAAAAAAATTGGGAATTGCATTAAAACTTAATATACTTTTTTATGTGCTTATGTAGCCTGTCTTTGTTTCACTGGCGTCTCATGTACTTCTTGGTGAAAAGTCTGGATTTATACCGGTGATTTGTGGAGTTATTACTTTATTTGGAGTGGCAGTCATTACGAGACCACCGATTTTGACGGGAGGGGAAGAATTCGATACAAATACTTTGGTAAGGTAAAATTAGTTGAATTACTCTAATTATTTTTCACTTGTCAAGAATGTATATAGGTATTATACATGAAAGGTATTGTGTATCTTTGCATCCCGGAGCGTTTCAGTTATGATTTGGCTTTTTGAACGGTACCGAACTCATTCAAATCTTATTTCTAGATTGGAGCTGGTATGGCACTCGGCTGCATGTTCTGTGCAGCTTCCACCTTCTTACTATTACGCTACCTGAGACAACTACATTTTTCAGTGATAACCATGATCTTTGGATTTTGGGGAAGTTTCCAGTCCGTCGCATTATCAGCAACCATATCCAGATTTCAAGCACCTGAGGGTCTGGAACATTGGATGCTCGCTATTGCACTAGCCTCTCTCACATTTTTGGGACAAACTTGTATCACTCTAGCGTTTAAATTTGAGCAAGCAGGAACGGTATCACTGTGTCGGACTTTTGACATAATTTTCGCGTATATTTGGCAATTTGTATTTTTGGGAGTGGTTCCAGATAAATATAGTTTTATTGGGGGTGGAATAGTTATACTTGGTGTTTTACTGGCAGCATTCAGGAAATTTTTGGGTGAGCTTCCACCAGACAATAAGACAAGACAGGCGTTTTGGATTATACTAAAATAGATTACTTTACTCGTTTTAAAGCCGTTAGTTTGTGCTTTAATGAGTCTTTTTTTGCAAATCAGATTAGCTGTTTAGAATAGGCTAGTTTTTGTTTAATTGTATTAATTTTTTGGGAGATTTGTTTTATACTTTAGTTAAGTTTATATATTAACTGCTTTAAGGCTTTAACTTAATGAATACAGATATGAATTTATTTTAAAATGTTTTATGTATTATATATGAAATGTCCAAGTCGTACTTCATTTATTAAAAAACTTTCCACTTCATTCATTCAAGAAAATATGAACTCTAAAAGTGAAAACTATTTTATTAAGTGGCGAAGCCACTTATTGACTTCACGATGTCCGTCTGTCCGTCTGTCCGTCTGTCTCCACAATAACTCG
>JAQFXM010001912.1:0-28172 GCA_034693345.1 Entomobrya multifasciata
TCAGGAAGATTCGCTTCTCGATTTCGTTTTTGGGTTGCAATAAGTGATCTTCTCTCTGCTGCTTCAGTGTCAGACAGATTTGCAATTCGTGTACGTTTGGCATTTTTCACTTTGCTTTGTCTTTTTTCACGTTCTTCGTCCGTTTCCGATGCTCGCTTAGCGGCAGCAGCTGTTTTCATTTTTTCTAAACGTACACGGCGTTCTTGATCTGTTTCAGCTGCGCGTTTAGCGGCAGCAGCTGTTTTCGCTTTTTCTAAACGCGCTTGACGTTCATCAGGTGTTTCTTGCTTTTTAGGCATTTTGAAATATTCGTATTGGAATTATTAGTTGCAAGTTTAATTACTCGTAGGTATAATTATGCTCATAAGCATGTAGAGCACGTAGGCGTAATAATGCACATAGGCAAGTAAAGCACATAGGCGTAATAATGCACATAGGCATGTAAAGCACATAGGCGTAATAATTTTTTAAAGTGTAGTACATAGACCGCACTGGGAATGGGTGGGAAGAAGGAAAGGGAGAGATAAGGTAGGTATGAGAGTTTGGTTGCTTATAGTACACACAGTTGCACATAAAGTAGCCAGGTGGATGTCTGTTCCAAGGATGAGAAATTTTTTCAAATGTTGGATTGGGTAGGTAATTTACTGCTCAAACATGCACTTGACTTTTAGACTTTCAAGCAAAAATTAATGAAAATAAAAATGTTTTCTCGTTAAAATAAAAATTAGCTAATGCAGAATTTAATTTTCTTTCTAATGATGCAATAAAAATAATAAAATTATTAAAAACCCATCAATTATTGCTAATTTATTACTATTATATTTAATTGCATAGTTTGCTATGCATTACATGCAGTTTAAAAGAGACCGCCGAGTTTTTTTTGTTGATGGTGCACAGCGCACCATGTAATTTACAAAGCAAACACTTCTCTTCTTCTTCTCTACTGTTGTTATGGTGGGGTGTATGGTGATAGTGTAATAAGTAAGCAGCAGTAGCAGTAGTAGTATGTAAAGGAGAGAAAGGGAAAACATACAAACCTACGTAGACTTCTCTGTTATGGGATGAAGTTTAAAACTTTATGCTATGCTACCCGGCTCTCGGTATCAAATATTAAAAAATAGTACACGAAGTCATTAAAGGTTTATTTTGAAGAAACGCAAGTAAGTGGATTGATTTCATTATCTATTATTTTATTTCTATATAACTGTTTTTCTAAGTATAAAAACCAATAAAAACGTATTCATGCACGTATGATATGATTATTGATTATGATGTATACGAGACATTAGCAGACAATTAAATCAACAAGCTTCTTAATAGTGTCTGTTAATCTGATTATTCCAACAATAATTGGATATTTGACACAATACATAATATGCACTAAGTTAAGTGGCTGTGAGGACAACTTTAACATATATCAATTATATCATGTAGTGTAATTCAATTCTGCCCCAGGACATATCAAAGAAGTTACTAAAATGATGACAACCAGTTATTGAGTAGATCAAGTAGCCTTCAATTTGAATTCATGAAAAAAAACAGTAGCTTATTCATTTCGCTTGAAAACTACCGGTAAAAAACAAAGACAATCGATCAATTCATAACATCTTCATCGTCGTTACAAAAGCTAGCCTTTCCTTTCAGAGATCTTTTAATTAAAAGTAACAAGAGTCCTGTTACAGGACGGCGACATCACGCCAAGAAAAGACGGCAAAAGACACGTACACAAAGTGCACTGATGAACTTTAGTTGCCTTTCATCTTTGCCTTTGTGCACGTCTTTTTGCAAACAGAATTGTCTATTTCATTTGTGTGTTAAAGTTGCAATTCTTAGCAAATGGATTACCTTGTGTGACTTTTTACACAAGATGAAGAAGTGGTGACTTCGTTTCTTGCAAGCTACATTGCAACAAATGTTTACATTTAATAAGAGTAGTAATGAATGAAACACATGAGATGAATATCAACCATCACATCAACAAGTTGCAGATGCCGGTTGCAAGCATTTTTGCTTTGTACCGTTTGACTAGCATTCATTTAAATAGAAACTGAATTATTTAAATAGGTAAATAGGTATACATATACAAATTCACCATTCATTTCCTCCAAGCTTGCCTTCGGCTGTCGGCAATGTGCTAACAAAATACAAAGACTGACAACAATAAATTAGGCATTTTCCATTTTGAAAACAGCAACAAAAATATTTATCATAGCTCGTCTTAACTTTTCCTGTCAATACCTTCATTTCACAATATATTCCATTGCACATGACAGTTAGTTTTACTAACGGCAACGCAGTGTTTTGATTGGGCTAAAATGACTAAAGACAATTCAAGAGTAAACTGATTTTTTATTCTTTGTCTTCTCCGAACCTTCGACCTCAGGTACCACCAGTTTTCAAACGATTTGAAAACCGAACAGAACCACAGGACGTTCTGTGCATCCACAATTATCAACCAACAATGGCCGGCTATTTCAACTGGATCTGCAAGAATGTCTATGCCCAAGAAAATGTACAATTGCCACATACAATTTTACCATCTCAGCATGTAGGTTGGTTTACAGTCCGAACACCAAAAATTATCCCTCCTTTACCATCTTACACTCAGTCCACATTCCCAGTAAATGATATTTCTACCAACATCATGAATGACCTTAAGCGTGATCTTCACTTTACAATGAAAATGGAAAATACGGGCGATGAAGGACTATACGGGCTACTACACTACTGCCAACTGCCTGATTTGGAACTGGGATTAGATATTGACTTAGCAGCCTTTCTTGCTGGAGCCATATCATGCACCTTGATAAGCCTCTACTTGGATGACATTTACCCACCCAGAAGACTTATGGCTTGGTGGCCAACTCGTTGGTTCTTTAATTTTGTAGAAGAAGGTATGTATCTGGGCAGATCTTTGGGTTGGTTTGCTAACGCACTCGCAATTGCGGTGAAAATATTGTATAGGATTGTTTATGGAGGAATTACACACACAGTGTCAAGAATGATTTACTACTGGATCAAAAAATTGGTCACTGGGGGAAAAGTTTCTTACATACCGCTTGTTGACGACACATACGCTGCAATTTTATCCGGCTACGTATGGACATGCTTTACGTTAGAACCGGAAAAGAACACTGTGTACGACAGGATTATTCATATGGGTTGGAGCGCAATTTTAACAGGATTACTAGAATACAGCTTGTTTCAGTATTTTCAGAAAGATCCACCTCCAGGATTATACCGGTGGCTATTTGGAGGGGCCTTTAATGGAAAGGGGGTGTGGTAATATCATGGAAGACAACAAAACTCTCCAAAAATGATGTGATGATTACGAACAAAAATTAGCTACGTTTTGTTACTTTACAATGTTAAATATTTCGCTGGTTAAAATATGGATGCTATTTTTATGAGAACTGAGAAGAATTTTGTTATTGTTACCCTAAAATACCATTAAAGACGAAAAAAATCTTCAGTCAGAACGAGTCCTCACTTTTCCATTTCTTAATCATAATTTAATACGTTTTTAGATAATCTATTACATTCACACGCCCATCTTCACTGCAGGTGCCGAGGTGCCTCCAGCTAAATATTCCAGAAAAACGTGGTATAATTTTCATTGTGTGTAACTTTATCCAGTTCAGAAACATTGTGTTCATTTTACATTTTAATACAAAGCCAGCGGTTTGGACAACGAGACGACATAAGGGGCACGGCACGAGTATCAAAATTTAACATTTAGAAGACGACGAAACGTAGTGGTTGAATTCATTATAAATGTAGCAATCACAAAATTGGCGATTCTAACCAAACCGCTAACACGCTAGCAACTTTTCAACTTTGGCACATGTGTAACATGTACTCAGTACTCCATGCAATACAATGCAAATGCAGCGTAAAAAGACTGCGTGATACTTGGTTTCAAACAAATAATTATTGTATACCTATCAGTGCATAGTGACATGTGAGACGAATTTTCATATTCTGATTCTGAATCTGAAAGTAACATTTTTGTACATCAAAAGCTTAAAAATTAAAAATGAATATTTATATATACCTGTCATGAATCGTCATCTTATCAAAATGTCACATTCTTCCAATTTCCCATTCCATCCACACAAACTATAATCTCTTGACTTTTAGTACTTGTATACGTACAGTACGACGTCATCCGTGGCGTGGTGCACTTTGTAAAACACAGACTTGAACTTGAATGAACAAAGTTATCATACTTTACTTCGGTATTCTGCAGTCATTTTATGCTGACCACTACTATGAATAGAACATAGACTATAGAACTGCCAAAGTCAGACAAACGTCGGATCATAATCACTAATCACAACACAACATTATCTGCTTGCATACCTGAACTTGACAGACAATAGATGATGATAATACAGAGCATGTGTAATGTGCATGCATACAAAAAACGTAACAAAAAAAACTCTAACGACAACAAATAACAGTCTACAGTCTACAATCTACGTACGCAGTTGCAGAAGTCATCAATCCCATTAAACAAAACCAATGAAATCAGAAACAACGTAAAAACCCTGCTTTACTTCCTGAATTATTAATGCACAAAGCACATTTAACACTACAGTGAACTTGTCTTTTTTAACGGTCTCACGTTACACCTCCACTGAACTACAAGGAAACTCCCACGTACTTTGCACATCTCTCACTACAACTTTAACTTATTGCACAAATGTGGGAATACTGTCCTAACTTTATAGTCCACAATAGCCAAACATAGATTAATTTTTTAGTGTAACTACATGCCCTTTAGTTGCACGGAGAATGATCGTAAAATCATATCATACCATGCCTACCTCTGGTTGAGGCTGTCTGCCTCCATCGAACCAGTAAAAGGAACTGACTGAACACTGAACTTGCATGGCGCATTAGTGATAAAAAGCATGACATGTTTCTTGAACTATTTCGTTTTACAACATCCATTTACTTTTTAATACCTAAGCACACCATTTCAAATACTACCTATAGAGCCCAACGATGGCTGATCACATTGTTTAATAGCTACATTTGGCATAGAAGCAATGAAGTATTATGTATACCTGCTATATAGGTGGATGTTGATGTACACTTTTGCACACTTGTTACACTGCTTCGATAAAAAAGTGCTAATCAGTTTCACTGGGCGCTGACCTTGGTGTTTTAGTAATTTAAAAAATATTTCATCATTGTTGCGACTTGCGACTGACTGGATTTAGATTTCAGACAAACTGTGAATTGAAAATATACATGTACATTCACTGGTCACTGGTAGTATGAGTGATCATTTGCAAGCATATTTAAATTCGACTAATTTACAAAGCATCATCATCATCATAGTAAAATGAACAATGATCAGAGCATAAAGTACGACGGCCGAGGCCCTTTAACACGCATAATTGTCGCAATCGCAATATGAACAAAAATGTTTATCTTCATACATCATTTATGAAGATATGAATTTAAACATTTGACACTAGTGCCGAGTTTCTCAATAAAAACTAGCATATAGAACACTAATAAAATACTGGAAGAACAAAATGCTGTGTATTTATGCGAATCTGGTTGGTAAATTAAAAAGAAATTTAGGTCATTAGTGATGTGAAGTATGATTTGTATGTGCTTGTATTTGATAGTTTGTAGCGCAGTGTTAATCCTTCATTGTTACCATACAACACCGTACCGATCTAACGGCGAATCAAGGCTACGTCATAGCCATGTGCACCAATATCTTGTCAACAGTCATAATAATAATCTTCGAGCAATGACGAAACTATCAACTAGCTTAGCTTGATCAGCAGAAATGACATAATATTTTTTAAAGATATACATAAAATAATATATGCCACATAATCTTACTGAGAACAATAATGCAATTAATTTGGAGGTTCTTGTTAATAATTAACTCTAATTCCAAAAACGAATTGAAGTTTGCATCACATCACAAAGTCGACTGATTTGTAACAGTACCTATCACTATTGTCTTATGTGGTTCCAAAACAGCGAATTATTTTCGCATGAAAATACAGCGACGTATTTACTACCGTTTTCTAACAACTTTATTCATTTGTGAATTGATTTGTGGGGTTGATGTTGATATTCGTTTGATTTTCGATCGTAAATGAATAATCACAAACCTCATTTTTGAACAACCTGTTCAATCGAATAGAAATGGAGACAGACTGTCGGGGAGGAACTTGCATACCTTCGAGAGTTGCAATTTCTCCTTTCACATTTTTTATCATATCATATAACATGTATATGAAATGATATTTCTCATTTCTCTTTAGATACAAACTTCATTTTTAAAATACCTGCATACCTAACATGTGTACAACAACGATACAGGCTCGAAATTTTTACATGACAAATTGCAACTTGCAACACATTTTATTCATAGTAAGACAAAACGCGTAGTAAGTAAATTACTCAATTTCTCTACATTACATGAATTTTTACAAATTGTAATTCATTTCTGGGAAAAATCCCGTGGAGTAAAAACGAATTAAAAACTTTCGGAAAATTCCGTAAAAAGAAGTTTGTTGATTAGCATCAAACAAACACTGGACAAGACAGATCTTTTGCAATTTTTCCCATAAACAAGCAGAAAATTGGAGCGAAATGGAATGGAATGTAGGAAAACAAAGTTATCATTGAGTTGGTAAGATTGTGATAATTTGATATTAAGTATTTTCAACAGTATGTAGCAGAGAGGGAAAACATATGCCATGAGGATCTGTTGTTAGCTAATAAAAAGTTGGTTAGGATAGGTTCTCATAAAATACGTTGTATATTTTTGTTGTTTTGAGGATGCGAAAAAAGATAAAAACATGAATTGCATACCTGATAATTATATTCCAGATTAAACTGGATAGGAGCAGAAAGAGATGGAATGTTGAATGTGCAAATCAACTTTTTAATATAAATACTGTCAACAAATATATTTTTTCTCACTATACTTCTAAGTTTTGATAATGAACGAAATTAATTACTAAAACTGAAAGGATAAAGGAGACTCCGCTCTATTTGTTGTGATGCTTATTTCTAATGATCAAATTCAAGATAGATGTTATGATGATTTGACATAAATTCGATTTAATTTGTTGTTGAGTGCACAAGATATAAATTTTTACACGCATGTAAACGTAGACCATTATAATTATATAACCAGACCGGAGGCCAACGACGGCGACGACGCCAAACCAATAAACGTCAGATTTGATTTGAGAGGCACAAAGACGCACAAGCCGTAATGTTGTTTGCAACAATATCTACATATGTATTCATTTGTATACTTGTTTACGTGTTCATTCAACTTAACAATTCTGTTGATTTGGTCTGTATAAAAACAAGGAAAATGTGTTCATCAAATATATATGCACGCTAATTTGCTGATCAGTGCAGAAAATAAACTGAAAGTTATGATATTACAAAATTGTTATCACTTTTATAACATGCTAACATGATACTATGATTTCTCTATTAGTATGTAAATATGTAATATTAAATCGGTAAGTAAATCGTTTTTATACTTCTAATGAACAATTTAGGCAGAAGTAATTGCTCTCATATCAGTCAGCCAATCAAAAAAAGAATTTCGAGATTTACACATAAATAGTGACAATAAAAATTCAACTAATTATACGACGAACGATGGCGATGGTTGAAAAGCAGACTGTGAGAATTAATTTGAACTAGACAATTTCATGAAAATAAGTTATAATCCAAGTATGATTACTAACGTAGTCCAAGTAAAAGTATAATCCAAAATGATTGAGTATCTTGGAAAATATAAAATAGGTGCTAAACACGAGTCAAATCCAAATCCGATTCTCACAACTACAACACTAAATTGAAAATCATGACATTTCGAACTGCACTACGGACACCATATTCACCGTGACACTACACGCGAAATTCTGACAATTTAAACGATGAACAATGATGCTCATTGAAATTGAAAAGCTACGTGTAAATGACTTGTGTGGAATAAATTTGGACTGGACTTTGATATTGATTGGCCATCTAAAACACGCGCCGAAGTGATGTACTAACCAAAAGATTTCCTAAAATGCTTTTACAGTCAGTCACCACTCACCACAATATACAGTATACTGAAATGGAAAGTATTTCGGGCCATACACCTCCAAACAGGTATATGGGTAAAGAACGCAGATGAAGTGATGATAAAGATCTGACAGACAAATTACCGAAAGAAATTAATTCTACTGAAAGTATTGTCACGCAGTAATCATTACTTGTTAAACAAAAACAGGATAAGTAGGGTTCATAAACTTACTGTCATGTCATTCATTCATTTTATTTATATTGTGGACAAGTTGGCATCACAAACTAGTCCAACCTCTTTCGTAGATTCCATTGGATCAATCGCACGTCGCCAGATGCAAGGTCAATGGAAAAAGCAGAAAATTGTAGTCAAGTCAAAGAAAGGATTAAAATTGATGTTTGTCATCCACCTACATCTAATTTTACTTGTTTTGTCATGCATGCACATTAATCCATTCTAAATTTGGATACCTTTCTAGCAGACTGGGACTGGAAATGGAGATCACAGCACGAGGAAAATTGAATAGCGACAGAATCAAGAGACAATAGACAATACAAACAAATATACTTGTTTGCTCAACCTTTGGACTCAACTTCAAACTTGATAAGTCAGTTTGTACTATAAGAAACGTAAATTCCGAAAACTAAAACAAAAGTGATTTTAGCTGAACAAAGAAAAACTACTACATTTCAAAAATACCTGTGTAATGCAAGTATTTACATCTATTACCTGAACAAGCAAAACATTTAAAAAAATCTGTGCACAAATCATTCCAAATTCCTACATAAATTTTTGCCAACTCATCATGAATTTCAACTTAAACCTTCCAAACGTATATCACATCAGGTCTATACAAGGAAAAGTAAAATTTATTACATATTACATTCACACTCGAATTACAATGTCCAAAATTTTATTTTTTCGTAAATACCCAACAATAAACGCCTCTACCATGTGCCAGTTAATGATAACATTCCATTAATAGCTGTGCACTTTTTAACGTTTAACATAAACTGCCTGAATTGCAATGCATTAAACAATCATAATAGGTATAATACTATTACTAAAAATAGATTATGTACGCATTTAAAATTAATTTAATCAATCTCGCATGAGTGATGACCAATCATATACCATAATTTTACACTTTTAAAAATAACTGCTTTTAACTACCAAAAAAATGCCATAATGAAATAGTTATAAATGACAGCCTGTCTCCCCCAGCATGTCACTTTTTCATCAAAATACTGAGTCCAACTTGAAGGAATGACGAACAAAAACCCGAATGTGACTGAATGATGAATCCCAACTTGCGCACAACGGCACAACCAGTCATTGTCATACATGTTATAAGTTATTTATGTTATAACAGCAGCACATGTAAATTCATCATCTTCAACAACGAAATCATTTAACATTTGTGCAAGTGCATAACTGACAGATGCAAATTATCCTGTTTCTAAAAATAGCTATCATCAACATTACCACAAAAATAAAATGGCTTAATAATGTCAATCTCGTCACTCTTTTGTTTTGCGTGATAAATGGTCGGCGAGAATGAATAAATGGTACCATACTGGAAATAAACCTTTTACAAGAGGTTATTAGCGTCTGACCGTTTATGTTTTTGGCACAACATGATGACATGGCTAAACAGGGTCGATAATTTCAGATATGTTTAAGCCATGTGTACAAGTTGCGCAATAAAAAATAAAATACATCCGTATTCCATACTTTAAATATAGAAAAGGCAAAGTAAGTGTGGTATGGTTGGTGGTAAGAAGCAGTTGATGTTTGGAGACTCTCGGAGATTGGAAACCACACATTACATCTATCAGCTTTTTTACACTTTTTACACTACAGTCATATTATTTCGCACTGAGTGAGGGGCAGTCACAGTAAAAGAATTTCAAAACACAACTACCTAACAACCAATACATTTTCTGCCTACTATCCAACTAAAAGTAACTGTTTTCGCAATAAATGATAAAATACTAAACTGAAAATATGTAACCATTTCAAGCTAAATATAATTCTCATTATCAAGGCCATAACAAGATGAGATTTAAATCTAATCTAGTTTCAAATCAGGATGCGGATGTGGTTTGTTGTGTTGTGTGACGGCTGAAGAGGGTCGGAGGGAGGACGTCATTCGAGGACGTTTGTATTCTCATTCATATTCATTTCATACCGTGTCTATTATGCTTGTTTAAAAACTAGCTTTTTTGAAGCAATAAAATAAAATATGTATCAGATCAATGATTTAGATCTACCATGAACAAAGGACAGCAAAAAATTATCAAATAATTCAGTTACATAGAACATTATTGGGGATTTAAATAATATGTATGAATCGTAAAGCATCATGTTTGATTATAAAAACTTCCAGACAAACACACAAAAACATTCAATTGAGTGGGATTGTAACTCATTTTTTCTAGTCAAGTTTCATTTTTGATTCAGATTAACTAACTATGTATTTTCTATTTTTTTACTTTCGCAGTTTATATCTGTAAAACAAATATTTTCGTATGGTGCAATTTAGTCGGATGTATCTTCTTCGTTTTTTAAATACTTTTAAATGATTATCACTTCCCCAGTCAAACTTTCCACTCCGTATCAACGATTAACACTGCTTAACTTAATGTTTCATGAATGATCCGCTACTCGACGCAATTTAACTACGGGTGACACGTTGTTGACAACTGACTGACACTTTCATTCCAACACGTCGCCGTAACTTTTAACTTTTGCATCATAATCATGCAAATGACCGTATGCCGTGACCTTCATGTAAACATCAATTGAAGCATCGCATCAGTTACCACCAACAATCCATGATCTACGTCACTTTATCACACATTACTCCACACCATCAAATGCTATTATTTCTAAATTTATAACACTCACATCCATGAAGAAAGTGAATGTGTGTCCGCCATTGCTTTAATTAAAACTTTGTGTTTGCAGCAAAGTCATTACAAATTTACGCATTAAGAATGTATGCATGTCATGTATGTATCATTCAACTTTCTCGTGATTCGTTCTTGTGCTTCCATTCAAACGTTAAAATGCATAGATTAAATTTAATTTCACATCAGTCCAGGATCAACACTTATTTTAACTCGCCATAATATGAAACATTGCTTCTTAATTTCATTGTCAAGACCTGTAAGAAAAATTAATGGTTTACGTTCCGGTTGGACAGTGAAAGTGGAGAAACAGGAGAAATGTGTCATTTTCTTGTTTTGAGCTATTGGACTGATCTGAACTAAAGTACTTAAACCGATAAACTAAAACTACGAAAAATGAAACTACATTCCTACAATTGACAAACTAGGTAAAGACAGAATCCTTTTCAAGTAAGTAAGTGGAGCATTTAAAATCTCGAGAAGCAGCAGAAGTTGTACAAAACCAGAAGAACAAAAGCCTTTTCATTTCATTTCTTGGCTTGAAATGAAAATATAGTTTAAAGAGTTTTTCTACTTGAAACTAAAGAAGCATTTCACGTACACGTAAACGAGAATTTTTTATACATAACGTTATTTAAAATTCTGAACAATATTTGTCCTTTAATCTTTTCTTATGAGCTCATAGTGCCCAGCAAGTACGTACTGCGCTATTCTTAAAGATAAGATCTCATCGCATATATATATTTAACAAAGTTTTCCTTCACATGCCCACTATAGGATGTAGAAGAAACACACATTGAAAATAAAATTTCGTGTTCAGTAAAGAAAAACACTGTAATGTTTGACTGTTCACAAAACCAAGGCCGCCATGATCATGAAATGTGTTACACAAAATACAGAACTAAATTCACAGTACTCATATTATGTAAAAATCATGATGATGAATGATGTTGATGACAAAGCTAAGCCGGTAAATTCGTTAAAATAAACTTTAGCAAGTTGTTTAGACTAGTCTTACCCTACATAACTTTCTCCGCTAACATTTTCACTTCTGAATCAAAAGCTGATGAATTGAGCAAATGGAATTTTGCTTCAATTTCATTCTTATAAGTTATAATCGATATGATGAAATGAAGCTCCAATAATCAAATTACCTAACAAGAAAAATGCCCTGTTTTTGTGAAATAGGTAAACTTACAATGGAACCATACATTCTTTAATGATAAAGAGTTTAGCAAAAAATTCCATTCTTTGTGAATCAAATCAATAAATACTAGGGCAAATGCATGGCTTAAATGTTAAAACGGTAAGGACACACAAAGAACAATATTACTTTATTTTTGACGAGAAATCATAACATTTAAGGAGATATCGGTACCAACAGGCGGAAAGCGATTACAAAACACAAAGCCAAAACATTTACTGTCTTACTGTTTGTTTGTAGTAAACAAATTCAACCACCAATTAAACAGAATTGAATGGATTTCAATCCTGGTCAGGCACAAATCAATAAAAGTGAAAGCATTCCTGATTCCTTATTCAACAACATTGCTGGCATGATTTCATGTTTACCTTGCATTTATGTTTGTACATAGTAAGCTGAAGCTGTATGCTTTTATCTGATTACTCATTTTTTCATGAGCTCACATGAAAAAGCATCAGCAAGGTCAGGAAAAGGTGATCAACCAAAACCAACTCGCAATCGCAACCTTTCTCAACAAAAGCCTTTCAATGTAAAAAATGTA
Source organism: Entomobrya multifasciata (assembly GCA_034693345.1). NCBI lineage: Eukaryota > Metazoa > Arthropoda > Collembola > Entomobryomorpha > Entomobryidae > Entomobrya > Entomobrya multifasciata. The sequence goes on from JAQFXM010001912.1 coordinate 12,735, forward strand.
TCAATTCACTTTACACAACAAGAACGGATCATTCGACATTTGCGTCATAGTCTGCCTGACTTATAATATTATACAAAAAAAATTAATAAAATAAAATCAAAACAGTAAATTATAACTTGATTTTATGCAGTTTTCCTGCCGTGTATATTACAGTACAACTGGATTTAACTAACCATGTAAATGTTTTGCTTACACTCCGCGTGATGGGCGTAAGAAAGAAAGTTTGAAAAGAATCAAAATCAAAATACATAACAAGGAAGTATTGGACAATTACTGACACCTAACTGAATAGAAAGAGTTAGCCAACTAAAAATTTTGCAGTACACAATGCCTCCTTATTCATGAAAATTCAAAGATGCGAATTAAATCGCAAAATTGAATAGCCTGACGCAGATTTGGTTTAGCTTTTTGCACAACAAAGTTTGCACTATGTTTGCAGTTAATAGATTTTTTAAACCAACAAATTTTTTACTTGGTAGTTGCACGTAATAAATTATCTGCTACATTCTACCTATAAAACATGTTATGTAACATGAAACTGGGATGATTCGTTTTGAAGATAGGTGCCGATATGATAAAGAATGATGATATCCAGTTCAGCGCACCGAACTGGCACCAGACCTAAATCATTAAACAACATTTTTATGCACAAGCATGCCAATAGTATGATACAGTAATGACAGCTTTTCTTTCTCTTCTTGTACTTGTCTAAAAAAAATTACATTGCATTACATGGCATCGCACAAAACTTGGCTTGATATTTCATATCATATCATCATATCATAATCCTTATCTTCTGACAAACAAACAGAATCTGCAATGCAAGATTGCAAGCAAATATGTAGTGAATTTACTATGTATTTCAAATTTCATTCAAACGACATTTGCGATTTGCAGGCGCCACATGGTATGCATGTCAAGTAAAAAATCGGTACGTGCACTGACAATAAGATGTTAGGTTATACCCAGTTTTTTATTGTTTCAAAAGAATGTAGCGAAAGGTAAATTGACGAGGTGTAGCTCAAATACAATGTAATGAAATACGTAAATGATTCTTATTCATGAATTCAGCTATTTGGAAAAAAATGTAATAACAATGTTGGTAGTTGAAAGATGATGCGATCATTTATATGACTGACTGCTTGATCACGAGATATGGCAAACAGCAAGGAAAGCTTTGTTGTTGATTTTTGGAACCCAAGAAAGAATAAAAAATAGCAAGACGATTAGATTAAATTATGTATGCTAATGTCTCAAAGAAACATTTTTTTCTGGACCGTTGAGAAAGTGAAAGTATGCATTAAGAAAAAAAAGTTTGCTTAATGCGTAGTAAAATGGGAAGAAAAGGTCGTTGTCGGTGATGTCGCAAGTGGCACACAACTACCTATCTGTATTGAATACTTTTTCAATGAAATAAACCAAGAATGGAAATGGAAACCTTTCATTTACAGCGAATTTCAATATTACAACTTCATTTGGATTTATACATAGAAGCTCTTATATGAATTTTCGGAATAACAACACCAAAATGATAATACTGACATGATTTCGCATGATCCCTGCCATTTTCGTTAATAGTCTAGGCATAATAAAGGCCATTTTATGTCTAACGTTTTATGAGAAAGAATAGCAAATAAAACTTTCAAAGAATGCATCACGCTTCCTACCTAACATGCTGATTTGTCATATGAAGTTTCGTGTTTGATTGAATGGCTAGAAAATGCATACAACAAACTACTCTAATTATTAAAATAAAAATAGAGTCAACTTGAGAAAAGAGTTCTCTGAGAACAATGATACACGATACACTAGATATTCTTCAGCGTTAACTTTTCCCCATCGAAATTAAATATTTCCAGGTTCTGAGTTCTGACAGCAGATTTACTGCGCCAATATTTTACCTACCAATGAGTTTTAAATTATAATTATTTAAGGTCTCCAGAAGAGACGACATGCTTACCTTACTGGAGATGCATTTCCCGAAGACCCATGACGGCGATTAGAGGCAAGGGTGCTATTGTTCTGTAGAGAATGGGACTGAGAATGATAATGGTGTCTCGAACATAATTGAGGATGATGATTTTCGGTCCCTCCTGCAGAAGAGCTCCCTTGCCCTTGCCCAACTGAAGATGAGTTAGCCCCCGTGGTTGCGGTGCTACTGGAACTATCACCACCACGCCCACTGCTCTTACTAGACTGCTGCTGATCTGAAGGCGCTGATCGCCTTCTACTTCGCCCTCCACCTGACGCAGCTAAATTTGTACAATGTCGACAATGAGGCGAAATGTACGCACCACCACCAGAGCTTGGTGTACTTGCTCCACTTGAATTTGATGGTGTTGGACTACCCCTTCTCAGCGATTCCTGATTCCTAACTGTTCCACTTCCACTTGAAGGCAAATGACTATGCGACAAACTGGCTGACCTTTTGCTAGATGTAAATATCCTTGTCCTACTACCCGGAGAAATGCCAGACTGCTGGGGGGATGTTCCTCCAGTGTCTGAACTAGAGCCTCTATTCAACGAACCTGACAACAATGACGATCGGGTTTTAAGCGATCCTGACTTTCCTGTTGACACAGTCTCTGGAGATCGTGTCCTACGTGCACCACCATTTCCCTCTCCTTTACTACTGACTCCAGTTCCTTTTGATCCTGATCCTGATGCTTGAGCCGTTTGGCTGGAATTCGCAGTGGAATTCTCCACGGTGCTGTTGCTGTTATTACTATTCCTATTTCTTCCCGTCTGATGACGATTGAGGTTACCTCTTAACAGGTTTGAGTTACCCGTAGTTTTCGGAGTACCGCTTGTAATTTTACTTCCACCACCTGTATTTGATTTATTGCTTGGTAATCCGTTAGATGAAGAATTACTCGAACTCTGATCCGTCACAACTGACGCGGATTTTGGTTCTGCTGCTTCATTGCCATTATTATTTTTGTTGCTGTTAGACGCGTTTCTATTCTTTAACATTTCTTCGACGTTATCTCAATGATCCTCGCATTAAGGAGGCTACCTTCACTTATCACACTCAAAAATAATCGCAGCACAGCGTAAAAATCTCCACCTTTAACTATTTACCAAATAATTTATCAACACTCCAACCAATCTAAAAATATACAAGTCACAAGTAAGTATGTTCCAAAAGTCTTCTCAATCATTTTCACTCTTTCACTTTCCACCAGCCATCAAGGGATTGTTGAAAACCTCGTTCTCCTTAAATGAAACAAAGAAATTACATTAACCTTTCATTAAAAGCTGCACACAACACAACACATAATATACGCATACATGTGTACTTTTATAGGCATGTGTTTGCTATGCATTGAAAATATGCTTTAAACTTGTCTTAAATTTAATTACAATGTAGGTATATGAACAATTAGTGCAAACGTCCTTACTCCTCTTTTGTATCCACACAGCTTGACAAATAAAATATCCCGAAGACTAAAACTTTCCTCCGTCCAAATAAATTAAGTTACATCTACTTTTTACATGAGAAACTTATATAAAAACCAGAGAATATGGATGTTGTACAGAGAAAAATATCATTAAGACTATCAAACCCTAATTAAATTTCTTATCCCACCAAATAACTTACTAAAAATTAAAGTTATAAATTTTCTATCAACACATTTTCTTTAAACTGAAACTTCTGCTGTTGACGTTTATCATAGGTAGTTATTACGCTACCCAAACCCAAACAGTTAACAAATTTCTCTTCTAAAATAACAGTATCAGCAGATAAACCGCTAGAGCTGTAAGGGGAGATCTTAACAATTATTTCGGTACAAGCTTCCCTTTCATTCATTTTTTCTCTATTTTCTTCCTTTCAAAAAGAAAGTGATTCAATTTACTTCCATAAAACAATCAAATCAATTTTATTTTCTTCGTGTCGTCCTCTCCACTCTCTTGAACAACTGTATATTTTATATGCATGTGTATTTAAACTTGAAATCTTTCTCTTTCTGTTTGTTTTGCAATTTTAAAGAGAGAGTTGATCTTTGATCTAATCATGTACAGTGGGAAAAAAACTGCAGATAAATAGCCGTAGTAGTACTACTTGTATTGGTGGTGGTGTTAATATGAGGAAACGGAAAATGCACCCACTTTGTACATATTTTTCTTTTAGAAAAGAGAAAGAATCAGAGCAAAAATTAGAACGGATCGATAATAAAGTTTTTTTTTCTACAGAAAACATTTCAGTTTACCTCTGTTCTCTTCTAGGACACACGCTACTCGATGATTTTTGGCATGAACCGTGGTGCCGTCGTCGTGATAGTCAAGTCAACACTTGCAAGCTGAGCTCTATGCACACATTTTTTGGTGACGATAAAGCGAAATGCAGCTTGTTCTAAGCTAAGCTAGCTCGACTATGTGAATCTATGTGCATGCATAGCAGAAAGTGAGACAATGGAATCAGCAAAGCAGACAATACATTTAAAGTACAGGAAGTTGAGTGAATCAAGCCAGGAAACACTTTTAACTTTCTCATGAAAAAAAAAACTTTCTTTTTTTCTGCTTGGCTAACTGCTTGCATTACAAGAGAAATAGAAAGGTATAAAGAAAGCATAAGGGACATGGACAGGGACACACACGGAGATAATGTTATAAGCATCCAACTACAAAAATTACGTTTTTTCTCTAACGACTTGAATGAATATAAATCAGTTTCATTTCCAGGCAATGTGGCTCCAGCAAAATAAAATGCTGGAGAAAAGAAGCATCGTCACACTAACATAGTTTTAGATGATATGACAGAGCTCAGCAGGAAACTAAAATTATAATTCAATTTAATCTGATAAACTGATGGGACCAAATGGCGAATTCAATTCAATTTATGATGGAAAGGGAAACTGGCTTCTTTTTCCATTTTCTGTGTTTAATGACAATTTGTTTGACGATGATGATAATATTGTAATGATATTATTATGAAAAAATTTCTCTGTTTTTTCACAAGGAGAATCAAATATAACTTACTTAACTGGATAAAAAAAGTATAATGAAATTTGTGTTTTTTCCTGACCTGGTGGGATACCTATTTACTATCGATCTATCCTTGTTCTAGCTTCTTTTTTTCTACGTTTTCTTTCTCGAGCCAGTTTACCGTCACTTTTTTGCGAACATAACATCGCGAGAGGAAAAAGACGTCAGTTGAGTTTTACATGCCTCCTCCTCTGTGCAAAAAGGAGTTACCTATCTGTCTACTGGTCTACTAAACACGGTTGCTTTCATTTTCATACTTTCATGAGCTACACAGATTATAAATAGAGATAGATACATATTTTTTGTATAAATATCACACCACCATACCACCAACACTGTACACTGTTCTGAATTGAACAAAGGAAAAAAACAAAAGATTATGTTTATAACTTTATCATCCCATCATGCAATATTACGTGGCATATGGATATATGTATGTGTTTTCTTTTTATTCCTCTGTGATGTATGAGGATGATGATCTTTAACTTTAACACAAAAGTAAAGGACACACACAGGATACTTATAGTGGTTTTCTTTTTTAGGATGAAAGCAAGTTTAGCGGAAAAATTACCGATGGATAACTGATGTGAGTTGAGTTGTGGCTTTTTTGTGATGTCCTGTATGACCTATATTGTGGCTTTTTGATGGTTGTTTAACTGAAATTTTTACTAAACCAGAAAAACCGAGAGTTTTTAATTTTGTAAAAGGCGAGCTGTAAAGCTTTGCTAGCTTTTTAGCCATAGTCAGTCATGATGAATGATGACATGGTCATGTAATAGAGAAAAAAATTAGTGAGTACGCGTACGTGCAGAGGTTTTTCCTGGAAAACGTTTTAGTAGGCACATTGCATTTAATGGATTAGAAAAAGCAAGGGAAACTACATATAATGTGTATGTACTTTACTTTTTATAATATTTAATTAAACTGAGAGTCAAAACGTATAACGTTTGTGTTTGTTAATAAAATTGAAAATTATTTGTGCATTTTTTATGCATGGATTATATGTAGATACATTTTGACACTTCACCTTTCAAGCTATATGATGTAGATGTATTCTATTTTGTTACTCACCGGCTTTATCAGAAATGTTATCATGAGTTGCATGATTTTAGCTTGTTTGTAAGCGACTTGATGCACAAACGGCAAATAATACTATGAATATGGCATGCAATGGCCTTTTCAGCAAGTATAAAAGTGAAATAATATTTACAATTAATGTTGAACTTGAATTTCATAACGAACTGACTCTGATCTGTGTAATTTGAACAAATTTGTACTTAATATAAACATAAACATAAGTTCATAAGCACATTACTACTTACTACTCATCACTTTGATCACATACTACAGTACATACATTTAAAAAATTGTACCTACATAAACGATTAATATGGGAGATATAATTTAGCTTCCGGGTCTCTCGACAGTTCCACACATAAGCTCCAATGTTCTATTGTATTTGCAAGCTCGCATTATAATACTCCCACAAGCTAATACTGCTCTATATAAAGTTATATAATACTTTACTCTCAACCTCAACTCTAATGTACCTGTGCATTTAGGTCGGTAATGGTATGGTGCGATATGGAATATCATTATCCATGTTTATTTTTATTATTAGCTAGGCCTAAGTGGTAGTTAGGATGTTGTTGTGGCTGTGACTAGTGATTAGATTCAATGATTATGTTTTTTCTTACCTTATCTTATTCCATGTATTTATGGAATGACGATGTTTGTAGAAAACATTGCATTTTGATGAGGATAACATGATCACAATCACATATGACCAGTTTCATGGAACAAAAATATTTCAAAGAGAACTATGCATATGACTTGACTTGGCTTTATCACACCCACTACTGTATAATCTCACTACTCACTGGAAACTCTTGCACATAATTATTTTTGAGCTTTTCCACATTCCACAAAAAGTAAATTGTTTAGTTTAATGCATAAAACTACACAAATGACTGTATGTATTACAACGATGATTGCAAAATGAAAACGAGCAAAACTGTTCTAAAAATGATGATGAGTTAGATTCATTGGAATTTTTTCCCACGATAAGAAACTTGGTTCGTTAAGAATTAAGTTCCCACTTTAAACTGAACAACCTTGTGTACTATTTAGAGCAAAAATGTCTGCCATTATTATCATTGGCCAATGTCAAACCGCGTTGCTTACTATTGTAAAAAACCTTGATGTCTTTAAAAATCAACCCATCAAATTGTACAATGTCTGATATCTTTCTTTGAATTCCAGCTTTTGGAATTTGTTTTTTTTAGAAAAGTTAAATTTCAAATGAAATCTGAGGAAAGGAATTCAATGTCTGTTATCTTTCTCGGAAAAGAATCCCAGTTGGTGTTAGGAAATGGAATAATATACTTATGAGTTTCCAGGATTTGCATACGACTTCACACAAACTTGTTTGAAGATTACACATGTACAAGGCATGCACACATCCTGTATTTATACAAGCCGAGAAAAATTGCTCTCTTTTTGTTCACCTGTGCAGTGAAGAGGACTAAATGATGACTGAAGCACAGTTGATAGTTGGTTGGTGTCAGAGAATTACTGCACCTAAAATTCCTGTATACTTGATGAAGTCACTCTGAAGAATGGTGTATAAAACCATGATTGCAGTTGGAAAAATGTACAACTGATACTAACGGTTAGTGACGAAATCCAGCGTTGTTTCCCTCGCTGCTGGTAAACCTTTAAAAAATATAGAACATGGTTATCATTTACTCTGTCTGATGGGCAAAAACTGTATCAACATCAACGCAAATATGATGTGTTATCATAAAAATGTATCACAAAAATCCAGACTAATATTCATGTACACTCCAAGAACACATAAATGAATTCTCCGTAATGGCTGAGGACATTAAAATATATATGGAACATGTGACATAAGCGAAACTGCAATTAAGCACAGTCCATATATGCGTGAATTGTTGTGCGTAGCAGTAAAGTAGGTAACCTGATTAGAAATCATATTTAGAGTAACAGTAAATAAATAAAAACATTGAATTGTTTGCTCAGTGTGTAAAATATACGCACACATAATAGTTGTGTTATCTTCTCTGCCTTTTGTGCGTTCATTATTCCTATTATACCTATCTCAACGCAATTCACTAAAATGCTACATGCTACATTGTTATCTGGTGAGGTCATATCTATAATTAAACCAATTTGTATTTTCCATGATTCGTATTCATATTCGCATTACTCAGGTTCGGGTAATGGGTTCGCACGCACGATGTTGTTGATTGTCAGTTTTGTTTCCGTTTGTTTCATCAAAACAAAAATCACAACCCAGAACGACATTTTACAGCACCCACACATTATGACGCTATCATCACTTGAAGGAAATATTTTTACATGAAAAAAATTGTGTGTTTCTAAATTTTATGGGAAAATTATTCATTAGTAAGCCCTCTAATTACACTCAAAACTGAAAGTAAAGTGATCATGATCATATAATTACGTTGATAAAAAGTTAAATGTTATGCATGTAGATATACATAACTATGTACTCTTGATAGTTGTTTTCATTGTTTCTTCAAATCAGTAATGCCAATGTCGACAATTTCATGATGATTCTGAAGCTATGACTTTGCAGGTGCTGAGCTTTTTTATTATCGTGGAATTTGCATACTATCTCCATTGAGTTGGCTGGAGACAAAGTTTTCAAGTGATGATGATAGTGATGGTACATATAAAAATATTGTATGCTATTGTATGCTACACACCTACGACTACCTCACCGTAAAACCACAAATAATATAATTTATGTATCATCTACAGTTTATAGTATACATGTATATATACAAGGTATAGACATAGAGCCATTTTACACGGCTTATAAATACAGAACACAGGGATTATTTAGGAGATTTTTTGATACATACCTAGTCAGTCACAGTCCATGTAAAATTGTGAACTAGATTAAAGTACTATGGAATAAGAATGTAATAGATAATACTATAAATATGATGATGAGTAAAAGTCAAGATGTATATTGCCCTATCTCTGTGTCTACGTCTATCTGTGGCTTGTACTCTTCTAACCAATCTGTTATGAGCAAAAGGTATTGCCAAAAAGTCACCCACACCACCAATTACCATAATTTTTTATCTACAGGAAGTATGCAATTCTCCACACAAAACACTTGCTCAATTTCTTTGTTCGCATATAAGGAAGCAGTTATAGTTAGAAATTAAATTGTTTAATACCTTGTAAATACAGACATTTACCCGTTTTCTCTTTGCACTTGCAAGATATAATCAGAAAACAGAAAAAAATGTTTCCAGTGTTTTGCACAACCACTCACACAACACTAGGCTAGGTGACAAAGTGAATTGAATCAGCAAAAGAAACTTTCTTGAATTTTGTATATGTGCTATGTTCTCATATGCATATATCGCATATGCATCTATACATTAAACTTATATTATACTTTTTACCTTTTCACGGTAATTTGCAATTATTCCACGAAATTCCTGATTGTAAATCTTTGCGAATATAGTGAAGTAAAAGAAAATGACGAAATTTTTAACGCAGCCCACAAAAAACTTGCAAACGTAAACTCACCGAAAATCCATTCACTACTGTCTTATTTCGCTGCGGAAGTGTATGATGATCACAATTCGAAGAAAATAAAACAGGATCTCCTATTCCTTTTTGGATTGGAGTGATCTGATCACCATGCATGTGGGAATGTTGTTGTTGTTGATGATAACTATAAGGATTAGTTATTTATGTATTTACATGCATATATGAAACTATGAAACGATGTATCAAAAAGCGAAAGGCATATCATTTCCTTGTAATGTTACAAATAGACCATCTTATATGCATACCTAGACAAACTTACATGGCTGCATAGTAAAATAGTCGTCGTGTGTTACTTGCTTTTTTACTACCAAGTTGTATTTGTGGATGAGAAAGCGAATCTCGTAAAAAGGGAAATGAAACATTTTTAGGGGTTTCGGTTTCATAATGTTTATATCCTTCCTCTCTCTATCCTTTATACTGAGAAACATACTGAGCCTTTTGCCTTGATCGCCTGGCTTTGAAAAATATGTATATAATATATATGTAAGGAAGGACGAAGTAATGTTGGCTGGCAAATGCAATGGGGAAGTTAAAGACTAGCAAGAAAAGAAGTGATAAAAAAGTTTAAGGAAGTGTATTTTATACTGCTATATGAGATGATCCTCTAAATATATATGTACATATGCGCTAAGCATAAGTGTAACATTATCAAAAACACAGTATAAGGGATATAAAACTTGATCAGACAGAAATGAGAATGAGAACCGTGTGATATTTGTAATATCCAAAAAGAATCAGTCAGAAAAGGCGAGACGAGAAACTATGCTGCTGGCTAACAATAAGAAAGATTCATCACATCACAGAGAGTCACACGACACTATTATTGCATTGTGTAAATGAACATGTCCGTAAACCGTTTTCCGTGTGCTAACAAAGCACATTTTTACTCTAGTTTTTTATATATGGTTGATCTGATCTCTGTTCTTGCTGCTATTGTGCATTTTCAAAAGTAAAAAAATAGGAAGGAGAATTCATACATATCCAATATCACGCTTTCTAATGTCCAACATAACTTTTACATGAAAATGTTGTTTACTACGCTTTGATGGTAATGTAATAGTAATGATGTCGTTCTGCCATTCATACATTTTTTATGCTGAGTCTTCTGCCTTCCTATTAGAGATGAACAGTATTTTTTATACGTGTTTGATATGTAATGTGAAAGAGAACTCATTTTAGGGCGGTCGTTGTCACCTCGCTTCGCACGGTAAATTCAGCATTTTTTCTATAAGTTCAATTTAGGAATTCGAAGGAACAGAGACAGAGATCCGATATTAGTTAAAAGCGTAGAAAAGAGAATTGAGTTGAGAGAAGGACATTACAGATACAGGAGACAGATGGGAACGGGAACAAGTTTTCATATAAAAAGTCCAATGGCAAGGTAATTTCCTTTTTGCACATATCAACCGAGTATATAGTCATTTTTCTGCAATTTAACTCTGCATCTCTAGTAGTATTTTATCTCACTCAACACTCTCGGTCTTGGGCCGGGATGACGGGACATTTTATAAGAAAGATGGTCTAATGCTTAATGAAAATGAAGTCGATATAATGATATGATATGATACATGCACATTCGCAGCGCAGCTTTATGAAAGTTCAAAGTGAACAACAAACTACTCTAATGGATTCGATATAAATGATAATATATGAATGTTACATAGATCTGGATTCGACACTGAAGCTTGATTAAAAAACATTGATCACGGTACAATATATAAATGCTACTACATGAAATGTACTTGAATATATGAATTCATGTTTTATACCGATCCGATGTCTTTAAAGTTAATATTCTAGTTTTCAAACAAAATGTACACCACTTCAACATGACATGAGATTCGGGCGAAATCAAACAAGCAGTTAACAGAATAGATAAAATACTTTCTATACTGCACATTGACTTACGACGACGCCAAAGTGTATGACATGAGAATTGCAATGCAATGCACTATACTTCCATACTTCCATATAGTCATTATGCAGTTTGGTGAAATTCTTATTTGAAGTTTTGAAGGTTGAAGGTGATCGGACAGAAAATCTTATGCATTATATCAGCTCTATAGTTCTAATGAATACTGGTATTGATACTATCGTTTTCAATTTCAAACTGATTTTTATTAGATGACAAATGCAAGAACGAAGGACAAGGAAGATGTTTTGGGGTAACAGGAGACAAAATAGATTGGGATCTTTTGCACAGGAAAACATTTTATTTTTGTATTTTTATTCACATAAAAGTTATAAATATACATTATCAATAATACATGGTTAATTTTATTTGTTTGTACTAATAAACATTCCATTTCAATCTTAAGTGGTTTAAATCGTAATGTAAAATGAGATACTAACATGCACACATTTATCCATCCCTTAAACAATGACGCATCTAGCGCAACTGCATCCCTGATTGTCGTTTCCTCTATTTTCTTCGTCGATATCAAGTGGTTCATCCCTTTTCTTCGTCCCCCTTTTACCCGATTTCTTGGCTCCATTAGCTTCCTCTTTAACTTCAACGAAGTTTCCGTTAGTGTTGTCAAACGTTTCTCTTTCATTAATCACTTGTAAGAGCGATTCCTTTCTGTCCGGCAACCAGGAACATTCACTTTCAGTATCGGTTTCAACTCCACTTATCTTTTCCCTTCTATGTTGTGGAATGGCAGCCATGTTATCTGCAGCAGAACCAAAAGTTCCAGGGACCATTTCATTTAACCTGTTGTTAAAATAGGGCTGATCCCCATTCCCACTATCCAAATTGTTTTCTGAAGGAGGTGCATCTGTATTCAGGAAATGAAGCGTGAATACTTCCACTGACTGCTTCGCTCCTGCATTTTCGTCCTCTTCAGCTTCATACTCAGAATCGGTCTGGTCAGATTCCACGTTACCCCAGGAAGAAGGTCGTGATCGGCTTGATGGGGCTGCTGTTCCAAAGCTTTTCTCCTGAGATGGTGGTGAAGATATGGACGATTTCGTGGAAGATGCACTGCTAGGAATATTTGCAATGGCAACATTCCGCTCATAACGGATATCCTCATGTTTAATCTCATTATCTTTTGCTGACTCTGTCTCGCTAACAGCTCCAGAAGTGGAAGAAACAATTTCATGAATATCAATTGTCGTATCAACTGCTTCTCGTGGAGTAGTCGGCAAGACAAGAACACTTGCGACATTTTCAATTACAGTGCTGGCAGAAGAAACAGTTTGGCTTGGAACACGAACTGGTTTCTGACTGAGCGGAGCTGAGAGTTGGCTTGAGGAAACTTCATCTTCTGTCTCCTCCTCTTCAGGTACCATGCTTAGATACGTAGCCGCCGAAGTAGTTCCAACACTTTCGGTATCCGATACCATGTCAGGAATGGCTTGCGGCATAATTTCACCGGGGGAAAATGGTCTGAACGCTGCAACAGAAGTTGGCTGTTGATCATTTTCGATGGTGAAAGTTGTATTCATAGCTGAAGAGAGATCCTCCTGGGTAGAGCTAGCTTCAAATTCTTCTGAACGCTCGTTCACCTGAGATTTGCTTTCCTTTTCGGATGCAAACTCATGAGGCGTGACATTTCTTTGTTCTGGAGCAAAAATGGGAACTTTATCATCATCTTCTCCAAAGTTACTTCCCATAAGATCTGAAAACTTGTCCAGGCTTTTGGTCAGAATAGAGTCAACTTCGTTCCCGATGTACTTAGCTTCTGCGGGATTTTGAATCTTAAATATCTGGATTGTTTCACGGAATGACTCTGTACTATCTATTTTATTAGGGACATCTCTAGCATTCTGGTTATCCGAAGATTCGTTCATAGTTTCCATACTAGGGTAATGGTACGATGACTCTGCGAAGTCTTCGTTGCTGCAGCCAGTTCCCTTCAAGAGTGAAGAAGCCGATGCTCCTGAAGCAACGGAAGAAGTTGCACTGGCTGTCTTTGCAAGATTTTCAGCCAAGATTATGGCTTCCTTCGAAGACTTCCTGGAATGTAAACTTTGATCATTTTGATCTTTACACTTGTCGGAACCAACAGTGTCCAGGTTTAGTTCAAATATTAGCTCAGATTCAGCCTCCTGGGCATAACTAACTTCTGGAGGGCCTTCATCAAAATGAACATTTTTCATGGCTCCAGGGCTCTCAATTTTTATGTACTCTTCAGAGTTGAGTCGGAAATGAAACACGTGCTCTGATTCATCTTTTGGAACAACTTCCGGCGGGCCTTCATCAAAATGAACATTTTTCATACCTCCAGATTTTTGTCTTGTGGGAGAAACAGAGTGAGACCTTTCCAAGGAATTTTCCATGTTGCTCATCTATTTGACAAAACATTTATTTTTGTAATTTTTCATGAAATGTGAATATAAAATGCGTATTATTTTTGAAAAAGTATTTAACTTACAACGCTATGCAGCGATGATGGTGAACAAGGAGGCACCACCAGTTTTGAAGACGCTTGTTCATCCTGACTATTCAGGTCCTGGGGAATAATAAAGGATCCTTCATTAGTTGAGGTATCATTCTCTTCTGCACCAGAAAGAGGCTCCAAAATACGAGATAATATTCTGCATTTTGCAATTTGAAGCAAAGTCTCAACAGAATGGGTTGGCTCCCTTCTAGCTCGGCCGCTTACTGATGGCTCTCCCACTTCCTTGCTAGTTCCAGAACTACTTATATAATCAGCTATTTCCATCATGGAATCCCCGAAATCCTCTGGAATACTTGATACAGTGGTAGGCGATGGCTCCACACAAATTGACGACATATCCTGATCAATCTCCATGTCATGACATGTTGTCTCCGACTCAGTTCCAGTTTCCGTATCCTCTCCATCTTTACTAACATCTTCAGAGTTTCGGCTGTACTCATTTTCCGTCCCCGTCCCCTCATCTTTACTGGAACGTCTGGAACCCAGAACATGCTCCAATTTTTCAGCCCCTCTGACCGCTGCAGCTGCCTTTTTCTCTCGACGTCGTCTGTTCTTGCGTTTCCTCTTGGAAGATTTCTTACTACCAGGAGAATCACTTTTGTTGCGACTGCTGTTGCTTCGATTAGAATCAACCTCATCATCACGTTCAGATTTCTTTGATAAGTGATCTTGTCCTATTGGGACATCACCACCATCCCCCAAAGTCTGGGCTTTGCATGGCAAATTGAGTTCAAAGATAACCTCTCCTTCCGGTTTTCCTGATCGAAAAAAAAAGAATTCTTCAGCTATGCCATACAGATCACTCATTTTACAGTAATTCTATATTAATTACGTAAGTTAATAAATGTTTCTTACCTCCGACAGCGCCAAGGATGTCAGCTTCCATTTTCTGTTCCTGTTCCTCGTTCATTTTCAAAACCTTTGTCGCCTTTCAATGACTTGAAATCGCATGCAATACCACTGATGAAGCAGAAACTAAATAAAATTAAATGTAGTTTCGTTAATTACAAAATATGTATTAAACATTTTATCATCCCCTCATACACCACCACACCGTCAAACCAATATAATTACACTAAAATATTTAATACTTACGCAAATTAGTAATTTAGGACCCGAATGAGTATTGCTTGAAGTGGCCAGTGGAAATAGCTCCCCAACTAACTCGTGCTTATCGACGTCAATTTCCGCTGCATGCGACACTAACGTGTACGTTAATTTCACCAAAACTACTAGGTAAAGAACTGCAACCGACAGTCTGGAAGGTGGGATGAATATAATCATAAAAATCTCGGCTTAAATGATTAATCACGACAATGGGAATTTTATAAAAAGTGATATGTCATTCGATAGTATTTGACATGCTGATTCCGAATCCGAAGAGTGCAGGGTGCAATCTCTTTCCGTTTTGGAGATATTGACCCGA
>JAQFXM010001913.1:0-28169 GCA_034693345.1 Entomobrya multifasciata
TACTGGATATATGCATGCATAAATCACATAGTTGCACTAAATTAAATCGTAATGTAATTATGTAGAATGTAGATCGTAAGTATGTATAAATTGATGATTCGATAGAATTTGGCTGTAATTTGTTGTAGGCTGAGTGCGTGCATACAGCAAGCATCAACATGAACTGAAGTCCTTTTAACTTTTAAGAGCAGAAAGTAATTTGTATCAGTTGTCAGTATCATATCATCAATCAAAGTATCAAAGAATGACAAAAATACTGAGCTGAAGTGTTTTGTTTGTGAATTGTGTGTGTAGCATTGCAATAAATATCATGTTCCAAGATAACAGAAAATCACCATCAACGGACGTATGCAAAAAAAAAAACGTTTTGCTACGTTTGTGTAGTCGGCATAATATATTTGCTTTTAATTCAATTTGATTTCATTGTTTTTTTATCTTTCATTATAACACGAAATGTGGCATGTATGTACGAACTAATAAATAATAAAATGATTTACAGTTTATAATTATTTAACAACCTCGGTTTTTTGGCCACTGGTTGTTCTAAACTACACAAATAAATTACATTTACTTTTTAAAATATTCTTCATTGATGGAATGAGCCATTAAAAAAATACTTGGAAGACGAGAAAAATAAACTGAACTTAAAACTAAAAACCATTAGTGTTTGAAAGTTATTGTGTGAGAAAAAATCAACCATCGCCCAAAAACATATCAAATTAGATAACCGCTGAGCTCTGAAAGGTTTCTAACAGTATATTGTAGAATACTGAAAAGTTTACCCTATAATAAATACTAGAATATTTATAAAATGCAATCGACGATTCCAAACTACGTACATGTAAATGTATGGCCCCGTGGCTGGGCAAAATCTTTAATATATAAGATTGTATGATTACTTTCCAATTAATTTCAGAAAGTTATACGATTCCTCACAAGGACTCTAACAAATTGGACAATTTTTCCTGCAAAATAATCTTCAATCTTTGCATTTCTCCGAAAGGAGTTTATAGCATTAAAATGTTTTCCTGAAGCTTAAATCAAAATAAGATGTGAATGTGAGGTCGTCTCAAATTTCCTTGCGCCATCAAACCGAGTTTTCTCTCAAAATTATTACAAGAGACGTGGTTTGACCAAATGCTCCACCTTATCTTTTTTGACTTACAAACCTCATCAAATTGGAATCTCTTAATTGGCTCATTATAATACTCACTACTCACCTATTGTTACGACTTGTCTGGCCATCTCATTTTATATTATGCTCGTCTGCTTATACAATGCAATTGGTCATCATCATTTATGACATTTTATTCATTACGATTTCAAAAATGAATCAAATCCTGTCTTTTATTTTCCTTATCTGCTTTACAACATCTTGAGAGATGCTCATTTTGAATGTTTTGCATAACCACATAAATATCCGATATCCATTCATTAGACAAGTTGCTACTGAAAATCAATGATTCGGTAGTTTTATCCTCCGTCTTATTACATATTTAATGTTTCATCTTTTGAGCATACGACCACCACCAATGTTACACACGGTGCAGCATACATAGTCAATACCAAAAACAAAGCACCCGATAAAAAAACAAATTCTACAACTACAAAGGATTTAAATAACTGGTTGATTTCTTTTCAAGATACGTATTTATATTTCGACTTTTGACTCAAGTCAAATCAGACTTTGTCAATTACCACCACAAAAGCCATCCTGTTTTTGTACTACTTTTATACAGATTGACATAAAAGATACAAATAATAATATTCATGGGAGCAGTATGTACACAGTCCGTCAAGAAGCCGTACAACACAACTTACAGTTGGGTTAAAGAAGAAGAAAAAATTGGTTGAAGGACAGCGAAAGAGAAGGAGCGACGACGCACAACGATGCAATTTACTGACGGTCCATGAAATCATGTTTTTCATGCTCGCACTTCTTCGTATTATACTACTTTCCCGATTTGTTTGTGTGAAGATGATATTTCAGAGATGATATACGGTTTCAGGGATGCATATATAACAATTTCTTACAACCAACAATCCAATACAATGATGATGATTTACCAAGAACAACAGGTTGTTGTACATACAACAAACTCAATTATAATTGTCTTATGGTTGGTTATGCAACCACCAAACCAACAAACCGCCACGTAATTGTTGACATTTGCAGCAGCCCGTCAGCCTGCCGGTGTAAGATAGGGTAATGGGTTAAATAAATACATACACCTAAAATGACTGAAGGTTACTTGAACAAGGTTACTCGTTTTTCAAGATTACAAAGTGCATCATCATTTTATTTTTTCGAATTCGGATACACTTATGTTTTTATATTATATTTCAAATTTCAACTGCAATTATTGTTATTCTACTGTAATAATGTTTGAATGTAAGTGTGTGTGCAGTGCAGCATAAACAAAAAACCAAAGTTTGCATGCGATTGTTATTCCTGTGGCGTCGCAAAAACAGAAAAAAAGATGCTTTATTGCATTCATCTCCTTCATATTTTTTCACAAGGTTTAAGATTAAAATCTGCGATCTGAGGTCTACACACATAATTAAATCTACACCTTTCCCTAATCAAATCCCCGAAAATTTGAGGTTGTTAGAATATCTACAGGACTAGAATTTTTTGACCATTGGCACGTAATTTCCGTATAAAAAGGTTTACAAGAGTGTAAATTTTAAAATAGTTAAAACACAAGGATTTAGGAATTACTAACCAGACCAACAAGATAAGCTGGCTAAGAAGAAGAAAAATGGTTGTTACTTTTCATTAGGGTTACATTAGCACATTCAAATGACATTAAATGCAAACGACTGTGATATGATATTGTATTGTGCAGATGTAGATTATTAATGAGAATTGAAATTCGCAAGCTTACACTACGCCTGTTCAGATTTGATGCTTGGATGAAGGTTGGTGTTGTTTTACTTGACGAAATATTACCCCACAACACCATTTATTCTCTATTTTAAACAGGTTCTTTATTCGCATGGCCGGATGGAATGGAACTTAAGAGTATACCGAGTACAATGTACACACTTCAATACTTCAAATCATTATAATCAACTTCATCAAGATGAAAATCTTGGAATGCATAATACGTAATATGAAAACATTTGTTATTTAATAATTAAGCATTCCGGTCCGGTATCAATAACTCTTGCTTTTGGCGTTAACAATGAGATTATTATACAATTCAAAGTTTTAACTAGCATCTTCTTAAGTAATTTAACAGAATGTTACTTCTTTGCATATATTGTTTAAAATTGGGACTTTCTACTACATAGTTATTGCTCTGATGTAATAGTATTGCGTTACGTAGCACTTCATATTCGGGTCAGTTTGATTTTAATTTTTCACAAGTGCGGATGCAGTAATAGCAATATACTAGCTAAACCACTCTAAAATAACTGCCAAAGAAATGCAAATCTTACCCATGAAAAACCCATGAATACAATTTTAACAAGGAAAGGCGTAACGTAATAAATGTATACATTTTGTTTGACTGGTTATGAATGGCTGCTTTTGATGAAAATGAAGACAAGTGGTTGAGCGGGTAAAATCATTTATTGTTATGATTATGAGTATTTTTTGCACTTCTAGTCCTAATAGGATACACTAATTGCCCTTTAAAATGTACCGTTACATCAAACAGAAGCATGTAATTATGCATGTAAAATGATAATTATAATGATGAATTCTTGTTTACAGTCTGTCTGCTGACCTTGTATGAAAGTATACGCAACGCATCTTTTGTGAAACTGATGACTACTGACCTAATGCTACAGGGTAAGGGTATAATAAATATTACGCATTTTTGTTGAGTACAAAATCATGTTTGATTCTATTGTAATCTCATGTTTTGCGTAATTAAATATGCTAATATGTTACGTAATACTTTCCAGTTCCTAGAGAGTGCCGGTGTTCAAGGGTTAGAAATCCTATTATGATTTAATTTATAAGTTTATGCAGTATTCTTTTTTTCATTTTGGGATCATTGTAATCATATGACGTATGAAAATGAATGAACGTGCCTGCCTACCATAAAAACATTCATTAAGCACATTCTTTCACTGGCTACTACACAACACAATTATTTCTACTCATAAACTTTTGAGCAATTAATCATAAATTTCACGCTTTCGCATTTTTCTTTCATTTTTCACCTGTCGTGTCGCGCGAATGGCATTTCAGTTTATTTATCTGTGCAATATATAATAATTTTGATTTAAAATTATTGTTCATACTGCACTTTCACAAAGTACTTATTGTTACTTCTCACTTTGTACTATAAATTGAACAAATATTTTTCAATCTATTCGGCAGAGTTTGAAGGCAATAAGTCAGGAGTATGTACGGAGTATGCAACACATAATTTACATGGAAAGCGGCAGCAAAAGTAGAGATTTTCTGTAAAGACCGGTCACAGCAGGTAATTCTCTTCTCACTAACACAACACATAATACTACTTTTAAGTGACCCTTTGTTTTGTGATGATGATAATGATTATGATGATGCTCATCATGAAAAAGTTGAGTTGATGGTTTATGAATAATATGAGAAGGAGGAGGATGATGATGATGACTGGCTTTCCTTCTTTTCTTTTCTGCCTTTCCATTTGGACGTAGATTCAGATGGTATGCAAACATGATGATCATGATCATCAATTTCAACTTTTTAACAACGAATGAAAGGTTTATTCAGGTCAAAACAAGAAGAGTCTGTCTAAAAACGCATATTAGCAAAGTATTATTAATATTTTGTGGTATTCACTTAATTGCTCGAGTAGACATAGGCATGTAACTACTAATCATCATAACACACTATTACTTTGTACATAAATACGCATTATAATGTATATTTTCTTCAGTACAATGCAAAATACATGTGTCTAAAGAAAACCGGCATTTTTTGAGTACTTGTAATTTTGAACAATCAAAATATTAGAATTGCAATTATGAGTTCAACAATAGGTCTTTTGCACACATTTTATGTTTATTGTTTTTTATTATATATTTATTCTAGACTTGTAAAAAAATTGTGGCACGACAGCCATCGTGATCCTCAACACCTGCTCGACTTTTCCCGTTTAGAAAAACTTAGCGTGTAATCTTTATGTATCATAATCAATTTTCACTGCAAAATACTTTTATAGTACCTAAATATATTAACTTCTTGTCTTAATGAATTAAACCTTATACAATGATACGCTATATAAAATTTTATTGTAGCACGAAGAGTTAATACCGCAAAACCCTTATAAACGAAGTTGTATAGTTAAAACTCGTCTCTTCGTTACGCATAAGTTACAAATAGACAAATTGTATAGTTTCAATTCAAGTAGATTTATTACTTTTTTATGAAGTTTCATGGGGCAAAAGTCAATATAAATATATCACTGCTCCTTCTGTAAACCTGGTAGAGTATATTGTACAAAACGTACATTAGGTTTGCAATTTTTTATAACCACTTTGTCTGCTCGTGATATGGGCTGGGTGAAGAAACTCTTTCACTTCTGCTTAAAAGTAGGATAGAAGTAGGTATATTGTTTTGCATGCAATCATATATTGTGCTTTGAAGTAAACCGTGAAATCAGACTTTTTTTATTAATGAAATCTTCATGTAACGTGTGCTTTTTTATGAATATTTTGCAGACATTTAGAGTCTGATATTGTGACCAGTGCTTATATGGATGTGGATGTGAAACTTCATCTATCCTATGAAAAGGCAATTTAATTTTCATTTTTCCGGGGAAATCTTTTATTTCATTAGATTTGGAGGCGGATGTGATTGGCATTTGGATTATAATATGAAAATGCAAGTTGACTCCAAAAATTTCTAAAAGTTTGAATGGGGATTTTTTGGTCAGTTGCGTTGTTTGGCATTTGAATACTGATTGAAGTTCTTTGATAGATTTTTACAGTACTGAGTGAACTAAGTATAAAGCATTTAAATGAAGATGCGGCTATTGATCCGATACTGTACTGTGTGCCAACAAAATGGGCATGTTCGGTACGCTTAATCAACAAGACTTAATTGGTCAATCACGACTCAACCCTCGAGCTGTTCATTATTCAAGTAAAGTATACTATTTAAAATTTCCTTTTAATATTAAAAGGTGGTTTTAAAAAGAGATTCCGTGTCAGTTCTGAATAATTGAGTTAATGACGCGTTTCTCCCAAAGATACAAAAAATTGGTCAAACATTTTATAATTAAAAGACTTCTATGCTTATGAGTCAACCATCAAACTCAATCGAGCTTGCTTTTTAATCTGTCTACATTACCAACCTTTTTATAGAGTTAGATACCTCTAGTTTTGTTATTTATTTGCGGTAGGGTATAGCACATTAGTTGCATATATATTTACTTTGTACCTAAAGTGTACTCATTTTTCTTTTAAAAAAATGCAAAGCTTATAATAAACTTGGAGAATTAAGCCTCATTATAAATACAAATAAAGAAACTCAAGTGAACAAAACCAGGTTATATAGACATTTTCTTCTGAAGAGGAGGAAATAGTATAACAATCGGCACCGATTTTCATTCCTTTCCCTATACAGCTTGTTTTCTTTTTGTGAAAACTGTTTGCCTGTTGCAGACAGGTTGTTACTTTTTCTTATGTAAGTGAACGTGGACGACAGACCACACGCACAACACTGACAGACAGCAAGAATAATGTAAATTAAAAAGAGGAGAACGTTTCTTTCATTTTCAAGAGCAATCTTTCAGCATTGCGCTTTTGTTCAGATTATTATCCTTATCCGTCTAAAAAGATTGTGATGTTAGTAAAAAGTCTATCGCATGAAATAACGCGGACTAACTGGATGCATGGTCATCATAATTCATATTGTTACTTTATATGCGTACATGTAAGTAAATAGATATGTCTGCTAAATTGTTTATACGCTTATAAAATGCATGAGAATGAGAATAATGAATTTAATGTACACATAACAGATTCATACGAAAGAGCTGAGAAAGCTATCATTTTGATGCATTTTAAATTATATGGTAAACCTTGTAACTTAACAAAATTGCCCAGATTTTCTCGATCAACAAAGGTAATATTGGTGGTGGTGATGTTGAGGTTTGCATTTATTTACAAAGCTTTATTTATGTAGGTAGACTTACTTGGTCAGCTAAAATTGCTACAAAAATACATATTAAAAGGCAGTCGTTTTATTGTCTGATACAATTGTTGAGCTTCCCAGAATCACCGTTCTTGTCGGACTTTTGATAAGAAAATATTCTCTTGCGGACATTGAAAGTAGACTTTGTTTGTACTCTCTTACTACAAGCTATAGTAAATGGCCTCTGACTGACACTTGATGTCAAAACTTTCTTGATCATCATCATCTTCGCAAACAATATTTTGCCAAGTCATTCAATCAAAAGCGGTAAAAAATATAGAACAGACTTATTAGAATCTCGATATATTTTACTTGCATAGGTTATAATGGTGAGTGTAGGAAATTTTCAGAAAATAATATAATTTTTGTCGGCTACTATAACTTCTGTCTGTACTATCGTTGTACATCTAGTACAAAACGAGTGTGTAAACAACAGTACTCCATATATACATAGTGTAAACCATTGTGTATTATCTAAACCTTTTAAAGTTGTCGGCAAATGCGAAAACTTTTTTTCATTTTCCTACATTTTTAACTAGACTTCCAAATTTCAATTGACCGCAAATGAAGTAACAAGACACTTCAGAAAATGAGATGAAAAATGTGTCTAAAAAATTTGATATAAATATATCTCATGTCTAACAATATTATTTTCAGACGCGATGATGAAAGAAAAGTTAAATTGCATTTCTATAAAGAAAAGAGTTCATTTAGTATTTTTAACGTAACATTTTTTGCTCATCTTTCCATAAACAAATGTTTTTACGACGACAGTTTAAAAAATGTAAGCAATATTTTGTACCGCAAACAATGTTTCCTGAATATTTATTAACATGTTGACTGTTGACCACCGAGTCTTTTGTTGTTGAAAACAGAATTTTAAGCTTTCATTTATAAAACTGAGGGTAAAATATTATACATATTTTTTACCCAAAGATTAAGTTAGAACATATCTTTATGACTCCTTTGTTTTTAGCATTCTTAAGTAAATAGTAAATGACAAATTGCGGATAATTAGAGAAGAGACTCTTTGATAGGGTAAATGCAATGTAAATATACGTATAGTTTTGAGGTGTATAAAATGATTTTAGCTGTAATATACGGCTAAAGGTTGTATATTTTTATGCTATATCTGAACTTATCTTTCACATGTCTTCAAAATAATTTAAATGCGCAATAAAGACTACAGCTTGTCTCTTCTGTTAAAAAACTTTTCCCCTGTAAAGTTTTTTTCAGGTTACATTGTATACCTTGTTTGATGCAATTTACATCAATCAGCATCAATTTAAGTTTAAATAAAAACGTAGACTGTTATAAAGTTTATGTAAATACCATTCTGAGTTTAAGAGAAATACTATTTAAAAGTGCTTGCATATAAGGTCATTTCGAATCTCGCTAAAATTGTGATAAGGATAATACTAAAACCTACTCAACGATTCTATTATGTATGCATCTATCTTCGATCTATACTTGACTATGTAGAAATTGTATGCACGATATGCTGAATATTTATTAAACCGTTTTGCACGGGAAATGTTTTTGTAAAAAAGCAGTTTACGTGCATACAATTGAACTACTTGGGATATGTAGATTTTTCTGATAACTCACAAACTCACAATGCAATACAAAACAGGGATTTTTTAAACGTAATATCATAGAAGTATTGTTCATCTTGCATTTGAATTCAATTTAGCATTTTTTTCTTAACCTAAGTATCCAGAAATGCTTGCACCCAAAAATATATTGCAAGATTTCGTAGATTTTGCATTGCACGTTGTTATAAAGGTGAACCATCACCACTCAAACACCTTTGCTAATAAGATTGGATCATGTTTTTTATGCAGCTTGTACTGCAATTCGCATGATCTACCTACATGAATTGTGCTTTTTTGACCCAACTAACACCTATCAAAATATCAATACATGCTATAAGCACAAAGCTCTCCCTCGCCGCCACATCTTTATCTTTGGCTAGCCTACACACTTACCGTGTCCAACATTTTTGTTCACAGGTCATATTTTATATGGTTTTATTTGACTTTGCAAATAAAAATTAAACTTTTCGACATCTCAACGGGTTTCTTGATCAGATTATACTTGTGAATATACTAACGCCGTTATGCATGCGGACAGCTATACACTTATAAAGAGTCCAGCCTTATGTTGTAAACGTCTTTTAATAAAATTCAAACGATGACGATTGATATGATTATCATCGGACATGCCCAGTAACATGCAAGAACAACATAACAATCCCTCTACTACTTGAGTAATAATCTTTACATGTGTTTAAGTCATCATGTTCATGTTTGCATGCTGTTTTCTTCCTTGCAAACAACTGCAACAAAGAGATTTGTAGAGATATCATGTTCAAGTGCTCAATTTTCTGTGATTTTCTATGTATTTATCACAAGAAACGAGGACATTTGGACTTTTACTTCAATAATACTAGAAATACTTATTGTACCGAACCAAATATGCTATATTAAGATTGTTATCATAATCCTATGGTTTGTGCAATTTGTGAATATACCAAATATAAAGACATTTGCACTTAATTTTTGAAAACATCTACATTAAAGTTTAGTATCTTGGTTAACATTGAACAGTTTCATTTTATGGTGCATGTATTATAGATGGAATTTCCATTTAACTACTTATGCATCGGGGAAACTATACTCGCATATAATATTACAAAGTCTCTTATTTTTTATAAAATTGATATTTCACATTTCGTATATTTATTCTATAGTTGAAAATCAACTAACTGTATAATCCCACCTTGTTCTCTCCCGTCTCTCAATCTCATTTTCCACTTTATCAAGCAAAATTGGTCATGCAAAGTAAAAAAAAGAAAGAAAATAAGAGATTTTGTCAAGATTGTTGCAAGTCCGGCCTAGTTGAATTGTATTTGTGATGACGGTGATGAGTAGATGACATTATTAACATGTTTTTGTACAATGCCATGATGATATGATGGTAGATCAGGAGAATAGTAAATCTATGTGTACCATGCATACTGCATACTACGCCATCGAACAAACAGCACGATAATATTTTACTCGAGAAAGTTAACTTTACTCCACACACCACTAAACTTAACGACCTCTCACCTCAGACAACATACTATTAAAAATAGGTACATAAAAAGATGCACAGATAAATGCATAGTACAAAGTAACTGAGAGTCCACGCGACGTCTATCGTTATTACATCCTTTTCTTTGTACACACTACGCAGACGTAATACTTAAGCATATTAATAAAAAATAATGAGAAGAAACTTATGTAAAGTAGATAAATGCCAGCAATGTAGAAAAAATGTCATGTTGGACAAGTCCGATGAAAGGCCCACGCTGAGGTAAGGAGACAGACAGCAAGCAAGGCAAAAATTCAGTTAATATTTTCTCCCTGACGAAGATTAAAAGCGACGAAGAAGAAACAGGAAGAATTGCGTAATAACTAAAATGAGTACTTTCAGCCAAGAGTATTTTACATATGTAAGTACCTAAACTTAAAAGGGGGTGATCAGGGCAAGATTCAGTAAAAAAAAGTACTGTGTTGTGACGATGTACTCCCATGGTCCCAAACCCACTAACTCAACAAGCAACGTGCTGAAATGGTTAGTGAGTTAAGATGTCTTCGCACGCAGAAGGAAGTATAAGGAAACGATACAGAACGCCTACAACCATGCAGTGAACTACGGAATTTAGATACATGTTATAATTTGAACATTTATTCATGCATGGTTAAATATTTCTACGAATTTTTTATTATTTATTATTACATACATACACTCTGACAATTTCCTGTGAGTGATTTGCATTTGGATGACTTCTTGCGTACAAAAACCATGCAAGAAAGTTAACCCCGTGTCCGTGTGACTGAAATTGTGCAGATGGAAATCTTGAGGTAATCAGAAACTGCATACCTGCATTTCTCTTAATTTAATATATCTTACATAAATGCAATGTAGATGCATATCTTCCAAAAATGCGTACCGCACCTCTCACTGCACTGCTTCATCAGCAATTCTTGTTAGTAGGCCCAGTCACCAGTATTTCAATTTTCGGATGGGTTTAAAATATACTATGTACATGTATGGTAATCAGACGAAAAGAGAGAGAAAAATAGATAAAGTTCTTACTATGTCTTGATGATGACATGCCTGTGACTAACTGAAACTGACTCGATGAAGCAATAAAACCAATAATAATCCCTTTTTAATCATACAAAGAGACGTAGTTCTCTTTTGCATCTACTATCAGTCGAGTGAATATGTCAAGAAAGAAATACCGCAAAACCACAAGCTCAGAAAACGGTTTTATGGAAACGTTTAAGGAATAAGGAAAACTTGTATATTGGTCTTTTGTAATGCAATGAGCTCCTTTGTACGGGAGTTGAGCAGGGTAATGCAATTTAAACATAACCATTTTTTAAATTGCATTCTTGAGGTGCAATATGCTTTGGGCTTTCATATAGATGAATGGGATGAGTCATGTCAAATAAGTTGAGTGAATTGAACTGCATACAAAATCAGTCTTTCAAAAACTAGTGTGATTTTTAGCTGTCCTTTGAGAGAAATGACCCGAAATCGAGGATAGTATTTTTTTTACAAAAGGCTAAGCTAATACATACATATTTGGTGCACAAAGAGTCTATATGTAATAAAATAACACGTAAGCTTGTATAAACGTCTTCTATTTGGCAGGCTGATCATAAATATGGCTATTATGACCGACCGTGAAAGCTCATAAAATAGAGTATATATCATGAAAAGGAATTAACGTTTTGGAAAAGTTGTGCTTTATTCGTTTTGATTTAAACGCGATTTTTATGGTGCGGCTGTGGATATGTAATCCCTAATTACAAATTATATTCAGACGACTCGTATTAACCGACTGATTTGGAAGGTGAAATTAACAGCTTTCGTCATCATACAAAAGGTTGCAGACAGAGAGCTTAGTGCACTTGTTTTGTCAGTTGCCCACGATTTTCGGTTGCTTTGTTGAAATATCTAGCCGGTCGTTGTATACCACGTTTGTGTTTTGATGTATTTAGTTTACGAAAGAAGCTCAGAGAGAAATAAGTTGGTTGATTTGGTATTTCCGTTGAATCAATTGGCCATTGTCTGATATTGTAACACGTACACCCACCTAATATTTCTTTGACTTCTCTCGTTTTTATTAGACAAGTAACTGAAAATATGAAGTTCCAAATTGCACCGTCAATGATTGAAGAAAAAGGCTTATCAACCAGACGTGTTGAAATTTTAAGAGTTATGAAATCATCATAAAACTTTTCACAATATAATATTATTTGAGCGTTTATAGTCATCTTTATTAACACCTCGCTGTATACAGTTTTATAAAGCGACTCCCTTGTACATTTACGTTAGAAAATTAACAATAGCTTTAATAAGCTATCTTCCCTGTCATCGGTATATTGTAACAATGTCATCTTACACAATACTAGTGTCTTGGAATAAAATGAAGTAACTGACATATATGTTAGCAGCAAGAAGCAAAAAGTTTGTTGGGCTGATCTTTTCCTTTCACCAATCCCTTATCCCAGATTTACGCACAATCTAAGGCGTACTTATATATCTAAAGTCACGGATTGACAGGGGGTAACCTTTCTAATCCGTATCTGATGTAGACGAGCAAAAAATATAATAGAGAACCCAGACACAGTAGTCACTTAGCTGGTCCTTTAAACTTTTAGCCAAACATGTGCATTGTGATTAAACTCACATTAAATGCTTAAAGACAGTAAATCTGTTAGTGCATGCTTGATACAATCATTAGATCATGAATCATGGTGTTACGCCTGGCTGACCTAGGAGAATGCAGCCAAGATAGATTCAATCAACACAATTGGTCCTTTCACAGCTGCGCAGTTTGTAGTACAAAATTTGTACTCCATAACCTTACGAATATGTGGGAGAAGTCTCCAAGCATTTTGGTAAAAAACAAAGAAGAATTCTTAAATGTGGTGTGGTTATACTGTAATTTACTTCAAAGAAATAACTTTTTTGTAGTGCTTTTCTTTTTGTGTTTTGAGGTGAAAGATACTTTCTGATTTTTTATTATAGTTTTAAGTTTTTAAAGGCAAGAAAGAATGAGTTTTAAAAAATATTTCAAGAGATCAGAGATATAAGTATTTTTACAAATGGACTGCATAAAACTTCTAATAAAACCGACTTGCTACTGTTTGCAAACAACTTTTAGTATGCATAAACGATGTGAAAGGCGACAACTTGAAGTAATTAAATAAGATAGGCACAATACATATATGCATATGCATGTGTATAAGTAATGAATTTACTACTGTATTCTCAACTCGCAAACGTGTGGTCTGTAAAAACAAAGTCATAAACAACATTTATACCTAAGCTGCAATGATGCAACACGTAGAAATATTGTGTACTAAAACTTTATGTTTAAAAAAAGTAGTGAAATAAATTAGAAAACTTTTAGAAAATCTTAACTTGTTTACTTCAGGATTTACTTTGCTTTAATTAAACCGAATAGTAGTAACCTGAAATGAATTCTTGTCGGATCAACAACTTCTCCGAAAAAAACTATACATTCACGTCAGATTAGATCCAGAATAATTTCGTTTGTGTACAAGCTCGGTTTGTAGGGTAAAGAACCCTTTCTCATTTTGGTAATATTTTTATTGGATTATTACAGACTACTGTAAAAATT
Organism: Entomobrya multifasciata; assembly: GCA_034693345.1. Classification (NCBI taxonomy): domain Eukaryota; kingdom Metazoa; phylum Arthropoda; class Collembola; order Entomobryomorpha; family Entomobryidae; genus Entomobrya; species Entomobrya multifasciata. The sequence goes on from JAQFXM010001913.1 coordinate 13,851, forward strand.
GATTGGCTCAACATGACAGAACTACCTCTTATTGTGAGCACAACAAACTGGATATTATCACGCGGTACGGAGTACACACACACGAAAGAGAAAAAAAGTGAAGGCTGGTCCATGAAACTAGCATTGGATTCCTTGTTTTTCCTCTCCTGTCATTTACCTTGAAAGGACGCTGTAGCGTATCTCAGCAAGAAATCTTTAAGCATGGCAAAAAATTACCCTTTTGAATTCCAAAGTCGTTCCTTTTTATTCGATTTGTATGTGTAATCAAACTAGCCAATCTGCAGGATATTGTTCATTGTCAGTCGTGTCTGATCACTCGAAGTTGTTTGTTAACACTTATTAGAAAATGCGAATACGTATGCACAACAATAAATAAAATTTCATGGTGCGATTTTTACTGAAAAAAATATATTTCGATTTCGGAATGTGATCTCATTAATGTTTCTCTTCATTTAGGATATTTGACCTAAGCATTATTCTTTCGTTTGTTTGCTAGTTTTCCAGCCTCTTTTAACGAAGTATGATCTATGAAAAGTTCGTTTACTTTTACCTCCTATCACGTTTAATAACTATATGATTCACACGGTAAAAATGACTTACATTGAATCTCCGTTTGCAATTATGGGTCATCAAACTTCTCCGGAGTATCTTATCTTGAGTCATCTTGAGAAACTATATGTACCTATAAAATGTATAGGTACATACATAAAAGATGAGGCTAGATTCCCTCAAAGCCACAGTTGCACCAAACACAAGTTTTCACAAAAACAAGTTGTATCACGAAAAGTCAGTTCCCCTGATGAATATTCACTGGAAGTAAAAAGCTACGTGATGATGATGTTAATTAAAGATGACAGTCCTTTTATTAATTGTTTGTCAAAGTAATTTAACTGACGACATATTATCTAACAGTAATAGCAACAGCCCCGATGCTCATTTACAATGGACTTCTACATTCAAGAGAAACCGACACTGATCCAGTATAATTATATGTTTTAGTTACAAACCAGATCACTGTAACATCTTCGTCGAAATAAAACTTTTTCACTATTTATTTATAAAAGGAATCCGTGAACCATAAATAAAAAGGTGTATTGGTCGAAACGAGCTAAATTAGAGAAAACAAAGTAAGGCACTGGGGAATGTGAAACGATTCGCTTAACATTGCTTCAATACTCGTTAAAGTGGCTACCACTTTGCTACTGCGTTGCGGCTTCTACAATTGCAACAATACCCTTCAGATAATGTGTTCAGTCACACGGCTAATGTGATACTGAATTATTATAGGGGTGAAACGGCACACTAAAAAAAGTCCATATTTTGCAAACGAACGTGTATTCTATAAGCGTTTTTATCTATCGTTTTCTACGTCTCCCACACACTCAACGCATACTGCAAAGCACACTCACTCGTAGTCAAACCACTGCAGTTTTTAAGACAGGTTTTTGTGTAAGAGATAGTCAGGCAGGTGAGCAGATAGTAATGGCATACTACTTACTTTTTTTAAAAGCTATACCAGATTTAAAAGGATTTTTGCTTACTACACAACAGAACCTTTCTTGTTGCTTTTCTCTTCTTGAGTTTTCTGACAGGTAGTCAATACACCATGTAAAATGGGCATAACAATTGGTTTAAGCAAAAAACCATAAATGCAAGCTTGGATTATACACACGGACGGTGGGGATGATGGAAGAAGTTAAGTAAAAAGTTGCAAAAATAAGTGCTTACACTGTCTTTTGCCTCTGTAGATGATTCAATGAAAAATATGGATCATGTTAATAAGAAATACGAGAAAAATCGTTATACCTGATTATGAGATCGGCAGTAATGGTGGCGTATCCTATGCACTTTTAAAAGAGAAGTCATTCAGTGCAAAGAAGAAAGATGTTTTGATTATTTAGCAAACTTTAGCCGTGATGATATGTTTCACTGAAGAAGATAAGATGCACATGTGTATCAAATCAGAGCTCTTTTTATTATTTTTATTCCCTTTCTTAGTGAATGGGATGCACTAGCACAATTCACAACACTAGTTTTCGGCAGCCTGTAACATTTTAAATATATTGAATTCGGGTGCCTTTTTTCATCCCCTTCTCAAACAAAGTTGCTATACTATTCTCACTTGCTCATCAAAATAATACTAATCATTCTTCTAAAAAACTAAATCTTCATCTCATCTCACTCCATATCTAACAATGTATCTTGGGGTCTGGGAGAGATAATGGTGTTGGGGATAATAGTAATCATACGTCAATGCAATCATCATTATTGCGTTGATATTCCTTTTGCACATTGACTCTTCTTGCAACGTCCCATTTATGAAAAATCAGCAAAAGCGCAAGACAATTCAAAGTTGAATTGTGCTACATCCATCGAAAAACTCAAATCACAGCAGTAGCAACAGAAGGATATTATCATCATCATTATGATTATTATAATACCCTACTGCACTACTAGTGATTTTCTCCTTTTGTAACAACACAACAACAAAACAAAATAGTCAGCAGCAGTCACCTTGCAAGGTAGCTAATAAGTAATCAAAAAAATTGTGCGTGTGACGACGATGGCAATGATGAACTGTATGTAAATATCATCTTCTCTTCTAATGCATTTTTTATAATGATTGTTGGAAAAGATGCGCTGGTACATCATTTCATTATTAGTAAATTTAGCATCAACACGTCGCAAAACTACAATCTTTTTTCAAGGCAACTGTATTAACAGCACATTGCAAACTTAAAAAGGCACTATCATCTTCGATTCGTTTTGTTGCAGCATTTCATTGCACATTTTCTTCCTGTACCAAGCCAATATAGAGATCGATGATTTGTTGTTGTTGTGTTTCATTCATGTTCTTTTAGAAAATTTCATGATGATGCACAAAAGAATTGATTTTTTTGTGTTCGATCATCAACAACAAAACAACAATATCATACACATTCATTGTTATCATTATTGGAAACAAATCGGATACTATTTTCATCACACCGCAAATCGCTGATATGCTGCTGTGTATTGTATATTATATTGTGGTTTGTCATTAACTTCAAACTTTATAAATACGTACAAACGTACAATTGTTTGATGATGATGATGAATTCAGAGGCTTACAAATCGACAGTCATTCAATTCATTCACTATACTTGATGAAGTATCTGAGTGATTCTTTTCTATACTCCATGAATCGATCATTACTTCGTCGGACCAATTCCTGACTTGAGTATTGTCAGGATGAGGATAATGAGACTTCTTAGTTTCGGATCATAAGGCTGGGGATATGAATTATTTTTTTGAGATTGATTTGAAGAGATTTAATTGAGCCATGTATTGATTCGTCTCAGCAGTAGAACAAGCTATAGTGAGAGTTATCAAACTTTTTACCCGGTTCTCATTGTCAAATTAGAAAATATGATTCTACAGTGCATATAGTAATTTTATTGTGTATAAAATCAAAATTTGGACACGGTAGTCAATTTATAAAGTAGGTTACTTGATTTCGTACTTGTTTTTTATTGATTTTTTCAGGCACTGTAGTGTTGTATGGATATGATAGGTATTCATTAAGATTTTGTGTTGGAATGACTATTTATGTTGTAGATTCATCTGATCCCCGTTTCAGAAAGAGGAGTTCTTTGTGAGACCTTCAGAAAAGATGCAAAGGACATTCAATCATTTTTAAAGGTTTTCAATTAAACTAATGTAAAATTTTGATCATGATACTCCATACATTTTGGTATTCCATTTGACCTAATTCATAATAGGAAGAAGATGCAAGACACCTTTTCAACTATCACTACATGGGGTAAACCTAGATCGTGTTACTTTTAATTGTTTGAATTACATTTTTGTAATTTAGAAATGATTTTAAAATATTATCGTGTAATTCATATCATATCACGACATTTGCTCAATGTCTATTGAAATAACGTTGATAAGTTGAATGTAAGTCAGCAGTCGATTTCGATTTTAAATATTTTTCATGATTGGTAATGGATATAGTAACTTCTATCTCTCGTGACACAATAAGACAAGACGTGTCATTTTTCTAGTATCATAAATATTATTTAAAATACAAACTATGATTTATAGTATGTGGGATTTTGTTGCATACTTCATGTCAGACCCATTAAAGTAGCCTTTAATAAGATTTCATGCGAAAGTTAAAAGGTTGCACTTCAAAAATAAATGTGAACTTTAATAATGATCTATTGTCCTCAAGAAGAATTAGTAAAATTGGAAAATATTACGCATCTAATAATCTTCTAACTGATTCAAAGTATAGATTATTAACTCACTGTGATACATTATACTATGTATTGCATACCACGTAGAAAAATAGTCCATTTTTTTAAGCTAAATCATTTTCCTTGAGTCATGGGAAAAAGCGAAATAAGAAACGGATGAATACACAGAAAACACCATTTGTGCTATATTATCTATTGTATTGACGAAATACTCATGTGATACATTCTTGAATTATCTAGCAGAAAAAAAACAGATGAAGCAAGGCCAAAAGATAGTAATGAATACAAATGTATGTACATCATTTGCAGTTGCTGCATAACACCTCCTTTTTAAATTAAGTATCTTTAATATACTGCTGAATAGTTCACGTTGATTCAAATAAAAAAATGAATGCGAAAAACCAGTAGCACACATGATGAACCACCTTATTCTTGTAAAAAAGGGGAAAAAGTTTGTGCATCTCACATCGCCCTCTGAAAGCTGTTTTTGCTGCTGGGTGATTCCTTTCGTTACACTGCGACTGTTTAAGAAAAGTTGGCCAATGGAACAGTCTTTTTTGAAAGGCGACTGATCTATTGCTTTAAGACTCCATCTAGAAAATCTATTTGTCAGTGATTGAAATTATATTACATGAACAAGATGAAGTGTACTTTTGTACATGAAATAGTTAGTAGTTTGACAGGGAAAATTCTCTAGTTGATTACCCAGGTATTCATTTGATCCTTGTGTGCTCAACTCAATGTATTTTTTTACAATAGTCACCACATATTGTACATTATTATACGAATAACATACTTCTGATATTTAAGGAATATTATAATTTACCATATCAAGTGGGTAGAAGATTGATTGTTGTTGAATGATGAATCGACATAAAAATCGCTCTGGCTAATAATACGATTGAGTACAATTTGGTGTGTGACCAAAGAATGCAATGTAGTTTGGTGATCTGCCTTCTTCTTTAGGAAAAGTTTGCATGAATATCTCTGCATGTTTTTGTAGGTTGTGCTGTATTAAAATTTTGATTATTGTGCTTTTTACGCAAAGATGATGTTTTGTGCAACGCTTGTTAACAAGTAGGAATTCATAATTGTATGCTATGATGGTAATAATAATGGATTCGTAGGTGACTGATGTACCGTTGATGCTTTCAGTGTTTATTGAAGCATCTGCCGATTATCATTATTATCAGATATACCTAATCAACCTTTCTATATCCTCATTTTTTGTGTGACGGAACAATTCATTGGTTTTTAAGGTTTACTTCAATAGTTTGTGTTACGTTTATGATGACTTTAAATATATAGTTATGATTTGAATAGTGTATGACGGCTTAATAGTAGAGATACGAATTTTCTTTTATATTTTTAACTGAAAAATATAAGTTAAATCGAAGAAAAATGGTGTTAATAAGCAGTGGTGCAGTGGTGGCATGTGGTATTGTCACAGCTTATGACAACATTGCGTAGTAGGGTAGTGCGATAATTGATAAATGATGCACGGTGCACTACATTGCACATTTGAACTAGATGTTTTTTGTTGTTGTTGGAAAGTAAGTAAGAAGGTTAAGAAATTTATTTTTTATAGATACAAAGTATATTGAAGATGACATGCATTTTAGCAGAAATGCTGCACTGATAATATTACCAATGAAAATCTGGTTTTCTTCTTGTTGTTAACTTTCTTGTGTTATATTTGAAAGCATTAATATTGTACCAAGCACACAAAAAGAGAAAGGATGACGAAAGATGATTTTGATATTTTTCAGTTTCCACATAAGGCGTGGTGACTTCTTTTCAGGATGTTGTTTATGCACTCCTGACTCATTGTCTGAAAGATCTAGATTGTGTTTTCAAAGCAGGGCAAACCCCCTTTCCATGAAGACCTTGTTACACCCCAGAGATTACTAGTAAAGCGTCGCAGCGTTGATGTTTTAATTACAATTTTATTTGTAAATTATACATCTCAGTATTTTATTATGCATCTCAACAGGTAAGCGTGAGAAGTGAAAAGAAAGCTTGATTCTATATACGAAATATCTAGTCATTGAAAATCAATGTAGGTTCTTACAGCAACTTTTATTTTTATCAACACGACTCCATCACTGACTTTTTTTTGTTGAGGTGCATGATTTATGCTTTAAAAAATTGCAGTGAAATTAATAAGATTTGCAAGTAATCACGTTTTTGCATAAAAAATCCTGTTCAGCTATAATGATCATTGAGAAAAAAAAAATGATGATAATTGAAGTGTGCAAATTTTTCATACGTCATCCTCTTTTAAATATATCAATTCATTTATCCTCACCGTTTGTTCAGTCGTCTATACTCTGTTTTTCTCTACTTACAACTTATCAACTTTAAACAGAGAGAGAGGAACAGAACGGTATTGGGGAGGAGAAAAAAAAAGTATTTAAAAAATTGCAAAAGGAGATAAGAGAGATGCAAATCAGCACAAAAAACTGTACGACAAAATCATTAGTTTAAATGTCACGTTATAACGTAATGCAATACCTATATATTGTATGTTTTACTCCGTTTTTCACTTGGTTATGGTGGTAATAAAATGATATGATATGGTAAAGTGTACAGTACAATACAATGCAGATTACGATTACACAGTAAACACAAACTTTTTCTCTGTCTGTAAGTCACTGAGTCAGTTTGTTTGGAATGAACAAGCATGCAAAATGGCAGTATTGAAAAGCCGCTTTTCACTTGCTCATACCATACCTGAAAAAAATGGGTAGCGTGTGCTCCAAGCATCACCGGAGCCGGATGTACGCTAATTAAAATTAAAACTGACGCTGCAGCGAAAATTCAAGCCTATTTTTATTGTTAACCATCTTAATCTGAAGCACCTGAGTATGTATGCTATTTTTATTACGGGAAAATAGCTGAGGTGTGTTGGTGTGTGTGCCTTCTATCAGTCACGTAAAACCACTAAAACAATTACAATTAACCTGTTAGCGGAAATAGGCAAAGACAGTACAATGTGTGTAGCTGAACGGCATCCCAAACAAAGTTTTCTTTATGAGAAAAAAATGTTTGTTTTTAAATCGAGTAGAAACCTTATAGATCATTCACACAACTTGACATTTACTGTTCACAGCGTGACTTTTTAGCTGCAAGTCAATTATGAGTTGTGATTATTTGTCATAATCTCCATCAGCATTCATTAATATAGGGAAAAAATTTGCATATTTATTAACACTATTTTGTAGATTAAATGAACATTATAAAATTATCATATTAAAATTATTGTGCTTCGTTTAAATTTTATGGTAGTAGTACAAACTACAACTACATGATATGCACAATAGTAAAAGATAAGCAGAAGTTCTGTTTACTCCAACTACTTGCTTCCTGGCACTTATTTTAAGAATTTGAATATCTTTTGATTTATCGCCTACTCATACCAAACGGAAAAACTGCACTTTTCTTCTTCATCTTAGTATCATTGTAGGCTTCTTACCTAGCATATTTTTTAACTCATTCACTTTTTAAAATATTGTTATGTATTTTCATCTTGCCCCCTCCCCCCAAAATAAAGAAGCATTCATAATGGACCCCATTCTGGGTCCATATAATAATCTTGTTGGCAAACTAAAACATAAATAAAAATAAAGCATGATCAAGCTTCTTTTTTCTTGCTTAATCATAACATGAAGAAATTGTTTTTCTAGTACCGGCATCACATAAACTGATATATTTAATATGAGCACAAACAAAAACGGTTTTCATTGTACAAGCACGACACACGCAGTAGGAATGTAAAGATGATACTTTGTTTATGTCGACTTGTCTACTCATTCTTCACTAACAAGGGAAAAAAAGAAAACATAATTACACACAGAAGCGTCCACAGCATAAGCTTTGAGTTGCGACAAAAATATATCTGTGTTTTGCTTTCATCTGTCCTTCCTTCAGAATTAATACTAATCACAATCAGCAGTCAGTAAAGATACATATTATTCACAATCCATTCACTTCACTCGTTTGTCATGCATGATGTTTTTTTTTTGCAAAACCATTGGGATAGTACATTCATAATTTAAACATCTTTTTATAATGTAGCTAATCCACACATAAAATTGTCAGCTCACACGTATACAGAGGTACCGACCAACAATTACCACACGGTCGGCCTTCATGAGGACTCAAGAACGAACAGATTTGAAGAAGAGTCAAGTAAATCCGAGGGAATAATAAGAACCAGGTGCCACGCTGAATACTAATTAGCTCTGAGGCATCACTTGTCTTTCCCTTCAAGAGCACGCTACTATCTTAATTTACATTCATGTTCGGCCGTTCGACCAACTGATCAATATTTGTCAACTATTTTTTCACTAGCTAATCAAATTTGTAAGTTTGAAAGTGTGAAATCGCTCAGTAAAACGCCATATTTATGCATAAATGTTTTACGTTCCAATTCCAAGCGATTCGTAATTTCATATTTCTATTAAAAACAATGCACTTTTCTTTGCAATATATACATACATAAAACGTCTATGGTCCTGCAATACAACTCTATAGCGTTTCTTTGTAATTAATATGTTAATTATCGTCACTGGTAGGCAAGAAAATCCACTGACATAATACACATATGCATGAATACAACTCTATAGATGAAATATACATATACATATGTATGTACTAGGTACTACACAATAGGCATGTTTAAGCAAAGACAAAAAGTTGGTTAAAATCAGTAGCTAGATAAATTGTGGAGAGAAGAATATTAAAATGCTTTTTTATTTGCCTAAACGTTCAAAGTAATAATCAGTAAGCATTATATTCATTAATAAAAGTAATATACGGATAATGAACAATCAGTGGAGTAGTATTTAAATGTAATATTAAATGTGTGAAAGGTGTACTACACACATGCACCACAAGTCCTAATGAGGGGCTCATCATGACGGCTCTACTTATCAACACACTAATCAGCGCTACTAGTTTGCAAACATTACTGGCAAACGTTTACGAATATTTTCTTCGTTTATAACTAATATAATTGGCCGTATGTAGTTGTTTGTGGCAAAAAAAAAACAATACAGTTTTTAAATATGATATGATACTTGTGTATGAACCATTTTGCTGATTTATCTTGTTTTATTAGATACTATAATAAATGCTAAATGAGCAACTTACTGCGTCATCTTATATAATTCATCAAAATAGCATTATGAAAAAATGTGGTGTGAAATCAAATACTGACACACATTTTTGAGGATGCTTGTAATTGAGAGATGAGAAATCTATTACTGTATCGTCATCATCATCAAGTGAGAAAGAAAATATCAGGAGAAAAAAGTTCATCTCCAATCAAACAAAAAATGCATTGCATTCGTGCAAAGAAGTAAATGATCTTTTTTCTGAAGTTTTTTATTGTAAAGTATGAATGCAATTTTAAACTGTGCTGATGCATACAAGCTCAAAACATGCATTCATACTAAAACATGAATTCAGTACGAATGGCAATATAATGTAATGCAATTCTGGCAAATAATAAATTTTTTGATATGCAACAAAGATAAAAAAGGAAAATTGTCTGTGAAGACGACAAACTGTTCATCTTCACGTGAGAATTTCAACTGTACCTACAAACGCTTATATGTTTCATCCGTGTATTTAAGATGCTAGTGCAGTGCTAGTAGTAATTTGCCAGATAAATAGGTGGACGGCTAAGTTCATTTCTTTAACCTTTGTCAAAGAGATGATTTTAAAGAATGAAGTCTCGACTGGCTCTGCCGAAAGGTAATAATGTAATACTGATAAGTGCACGCACAAAAAATTGTGTACATCATACAGTCGCCATTGGATCAGTTTTTCTGTATCCGTCTGTGTGACTTGACTTTTCCTAGACGTTTAAGACATTTTAGATAAATAGTAGAATTCCAAAAGCGATTACACGTGTGTAAACACTGTCGCTTGACGCAAAATGAGTACGCGGCTGAAACACAGTATAATTAACTGACGTTGAGTGCGTCATACTTCATGGTTTGATGAATGGATAATTTTCATAAAGTCCATGAGTAAAAGAATGACAAAAACAATGTTGAATTCACTTTTCGACTGTCATTTATCCCGAGAAAGTAATTCGTTACTTTCAAATAGAACAAATGACACTTAATTCTCTTCAACCGAATGGTTTCATTATTTCGTGGGCATCGGTGACAGTAGCATTTTTGTGTTGCTGATTGATTCAATTTTGATTGAAACGTGTTTTTCTTTCTTATCTGAAAGACGTTTTGTGGAAAAGTATGTTACGAACTTCAATGTTGGTATTTGTTTTAGCATCATGATTTGATATCCGATTCAATGAAATGGAATTCATTGATTTTGAAAATGAGCGTATTATTCAGTTCTCAAACTTAATTACTTGATAGATACAATGTGTACGTACATATTTGTTGTGAACTGAGTTGATAGTTGATGGTATGGATAGGTATATTATAAAGTAAATACAAGCTGTGTTGAATAAGATTATACACTTCGAACGTCCCTGTGAAGACGCCCGAAGGTTTGCATTGTGTTAATACAGGTGTGATTTTAAAAATCGTTAACAGCAGTAAGAGTGATAGCTTCAAGGATGTCAGTAGAATAATCACTTTATAAAGCTTCTTCATTAACTAATTATGGGCAAGAATAATATCATTGATGTTTCAGAATAAACGTATCATTTTTGACAAATAATCAAGTTTTTTTTGTATTTGTACAAAAAAAGACAAAAATGTCAATAAACGATTGCTTAATTATAGAACAAAATATTATATTTTATGTTTTTAGTATGTTTTTAGCATTTAATTTAGTATGTAACTTAATGAATTTTTATTTTCATATTTATTTATCAAAACTACAACATTTAACCTTTTTTAAAGTTCGATATTTATCATTCAGAAATAAAACAAGGAAAATATAGAAATCTAACCTGTATTATATTTGAAAAAATATTTATGTTTCTCAATTAATCAATGCAATAAAATATTTTCTAAAGTTTTGTGTAAACTACATAGTACATATTATGTACCATAAAACATATTTGGATTATATCGTACTTTAAGTTTAGACCACTGTTCCAATTTCAGCGTACATTGCCTCATTTAGGACTCTCATCTACCCTGATTCAAAATTCAAAAAATGCATACTTGAACCATGTTCATATCCTTTTCATTTCTGAAGCCAATAGATTGTGAAAAGTGACGTAGATAAAAGTATCATTAGGTTGCGTACAAACCTATGAAAATAAATGTCAATATCTTTGAAATAATGATTATTACATTTTGTTCCTTCGGGTTATATTATGTGTATGCATAAGAAAAAATCATGCCAGAAACTTAGATCCTAGGACGCTACTACCACGAATTATAGTATTACAGCGAATGTGTGTGTATGTATGTATATTATTGGTACATTAAATTTTATAACTTTTTTATAATAACATCATAAAACTTCATGATACTTAATCATATCATAATTTTGTTATTATAAATTGTGGAGCATCCATCTTAACATTCCCCATTCATTCTTTGATCAAAGTAAGTTCTCACCGTGTTTGAGCTGCTCTGCTTTCACATGAAATACTAAACTAAAATACCTGAATAAAAGGAACAATGACTGAACACTCGACCAAACCAATACGTGATACGCTTCCAGTGACAATTAAATCGTAAACCAGCGTCGCATGCACGTACATTTGCTCATCGCATCTACGCATAGCAATTTTACAACTAATAGTCGAGTCATAGCCGAAACTCTTTTTCTGATAAAGTCACAGAGAAAAGAGTAACTCACCGCAAAAGTACCTAGACCTACCGGTAATTCTACCCGTATTTAAATTATATGTCTTAATTTCTTCCATGCAACGTTCAAAGTACATACTGACCAGTCACTAACTTAATGTGACTCAAATTTGAGTGTAGGACTATCCGCATTCTATTGTAATATTACTATGCATGAGGCTTCTCTCTGTTTTACTTTTAATGAAATTCTCTTGCATTGCATTTCAATACTACTCACCAAGCATCTAAAAGATGCCAGGTCATTTTCAAAATATCCATACAAATCAGCGGCTTAGGCAGAGAAACTTTTATTACAGCCTCTTGAACTAGATACGAAAATTGATGATTGTGGCGTGTTGTAATAAAAATAATATGATTACTGTGGCACATTACTCACCACCAAAAACAATACACACGTTCTTGTGTACTATAATCGTATTTTCTAATGACCTAACAACACACTACATATATGCTATTATTTATTGTAAAATATTAGTTGTGTAAAACATGTGTATAATTAGCCATTTTGGCATTTCACCGGTAAAGTGCTTCTTCGTTCTGGTTTTCGTATAATTACTTGACAAGCTCAACAACAGCTCATCACATCATCATTTTCCCTGAAAGTATGTATTAGTAGCAAATCGCAATGTCGACAGTAAAGAAAAATGGGACTACAGGTACTGTAGTTGGTATTGGTACCCAGGTGTATGTGGTATGTATGCGTTGAAGATGGAATCTTAATCACTGAGTAAGGTATGTTGTGCATAGAAGCACGGACAGCAAGACTTTTAGATGAAATTTGTAACATTTTTGACCAAGCACAATGAGGGGAAAATTTTACGAGACTTAAATGCATCATTGTAACACGCTTTTTATGCGTTTAAGTATGTAACATTTTTAACAAAACGATTGTTTCAATGTTGTAATTACACTGAACGAAACAAAGTAACTATAAACTATGTAGTAGTTAGTGTTACTGGTTTATCATCAGCAATTTAGCTAACTCTAACCACCAGAACAACATATGCCTTTTGCTGTCAAATTGCAATGGGTGAAAAATATAGTTAAAATCTGATTGACTCATTTTTTTTGTTTTTCTGTGGTCGCTTTCTTACTAGCACAAACATAGCCTGCCACAGAACATGAACATATCATCATACGTGGGTGAAAAGAGACTTTCTATTAGCCTCAACGTTCACAAGTATAAATCAGGTAAGGAAAAATACAAAGTGTGCAGAGAAAATTGTACAAGAGTTTGCAATTTTGTAGTATTCTTGTTTAAGGAGAATACATGCATATTTGTATATTGACACAGTGATTGATCAGTCCATTGTTTTTCTGATTGTTTCCCAATGACCCACTGCGTTTGCCAATCAGGATATTGAGCATTACAATGCTTAATATATGTAAAAGTAAATCAGAAAACAGAGAAATAATTTATTAAACTTAAAAATGCATAACTATGTAGTAAACATCACCTCTTTAAGAATGTTTTAAACATTCAGACTACCCAGAACTGCACTGCAAGTTTTCTGAATATCTTAACAAAATCATGAATATTGGTAGACTTGGAACAAACATTTTTTTGAATTACTGATGTTAAATATATGTATGCATTGTGTTTTACGATATGCATGAATTTTCATATAAGCAGTATTTTTTAGAAAACAAATTTGTAATGCATAAAAATGACGCATACTAGGGCCAATAAAGTGTTATCCAACTGGGCATAGGGTTTTTATAGCGTTGTTTATTCAAAAAAAAAGTTACACTGCGGTGTTTATTTAAGAGCTATAATAACTATCAAAAAATCACACAGTTATAAAACATGCACACGCAAACTTTTCTTCTTGGCTTTGCAAAATCCCTGTAATTTTTACTAAATAAGTGCCTTTTTATTGAGCTACCAGATTACATTCTGCTACTCTGAAAATATTTGTACACTTTGCATAATCTGTTTGTATGTTTTAGCAAACAGAATAAATACTGACCAATTAAAAGCAATGTCATGTTTTGCGAACGAATGTACTGTAAAACACACATTCTTAATTAATTCAAATGTACATATATGACTTCGAAGAAAATTCGATGAAAACTGGGTACTAAAATAAGCAAAAATACTGGATTTTCAACATTTTCATTACAATACAACTCTATAATTTATCGTCAATCGTATATTGTTTCAAATTTGTTCGCCTCGTAATAAAACGCATATCCTTTGAACGATGAAGCTCAAACTTGGCACAGAGGTACCGCTACTCAAGTACACCTTGCCTATTGATTTTGGACCG
>JAQFXM010001914.1:0-28168 GCA_034693345.1 Entomobrya multifasciata
TTTAAAAATTAACTTGCTTCTTATAAAATATAAATTTTTGCTCCAAGGCAAATTTATACGGAAAGCATATGCTCAAAATAAAACTAGCAAAGCATGCCACTGAACTATCATTTTGCCAAATAAAACATTACCAACCAGTGCAGTCAGTCAGTCATTTTAGGAAAAATATTTTTCCATGTTTTTAGCCCAACTTAAGTAGATTCCATGTAATATGCAAAATACACAGAAAATATACATACCATTCGAAAATATTGTCGAATGAATGTTGAAATAAGCTCAAAAAATCTGTATTTCTTCTGAAAATTCTTAGCCACCTACACCACATCCTTTTGCCCCTTCTAATACTATACTTATGGATGTCGGACAAGCAGCACAGAAAAAGATGTGAACTTATCAAATTTTCATAAGCTTGAAATAGACTTAAAAGCATCTCCATTTTGAAGAAAGCAGAAATGTTCTATGCTTTGATAAGAAAGTATGGTTGGTCTCACCAACCTCCTTTTTCTTCTGATTACAACACCACTTTACAATATAACATTATATGATATGCAAAAGCGAAGAGAAACTTGCATACATGAATACTTTATCTATTTTTACTAAACTGACTAGATGAGTGACTGACTTCTTTCTGTACACTTTTCTAGTGTAAAAGCTGATGTGGGTTGTGTATTTACTTGTAACAAGTACGAGCGTGTAAGGAAAGGGAGCCCAAAAGAAACAACCTTTCCTGTTGTACAATGTCAGTAATATGCCATCCCATCAGCGTCCACCAAACCAACATCACAAAAAATGTTATGCACACATGCATTATATATGGGACATTTGCCATTATAATACCTTCAAAAATATGTGCACAAGGCAAGCCTCCTGGATTCAACAAAGTGAATAGATTCATGGCCTAGGAAAAAAAGGGTTAAAAAACCTTTTTGCTCTACTATCGCCCCATCATCAAACACACAAAAAACCTTCAGTGTTGTCCTTGCATTTTTTCCGCTGTACTTGGTTTCTAACTAAAAACTAAACTGGCTGTGTGAATGACTGACTTGACTAAAATCGCCTCTGTGATAAATGTACATTGTGCATTTATTACAGCATATTAAATACATACAATAATCATATCTCACGAAATATGTACATATAGACTTATTATAGTTCACTCCCATACTACAGTGTAATGTTCACTCGTTTTTCGTTGTTATCATGAAACTGTGAGTCGACGAGTCGGGTCAACTTTCCCTTTTCTGTTCAACGACGAATATAACAAAACACAATACACTATACATCACAAGAAAAAGTACGGAGAAGCGGGATTGACTGACAGTAATAGATTACGTAAAGAGTTGCTGTTGTACCCATCTTCTTCTTCATCTTCACCACCAAAACTACTACTTCTACCCATATAATAGGTAGTTCTTCTTCTGTTGAACAAAACCAAAGCTCACTTTTTTGTAGTTTATCCTGTGTGTTTTATAACAACCAAGAAGAAAAGACATCAAGAAAAGAAAACAAAGTATTCAATTCCTTTTCGAATAAACGTATAACCCTTCGCATTTCTCTCCTTCACCCATCATGGCCATCATCTAATGTAGTGTGTATAAGTACAAAATATATAACAAAGTGTAGTACTTACAGTTTCACGTCGAATATTAAGGCATATAGTAATAATAAGCTTTTTAGTAGATCAAGAAGGTAGTGGTTTTGGTCCCATTTTCTCTTGTACGTAGCAACAATACCGATCGTTGATCGAGAGAAAAGAGACAGACAAGACAACCTATTAGTGTCACGAAATACTTATATTTACATATATCTAAAAGTTATATCTATCTGTCTGTCTACAGAGCAGATATCCTCTTCCAGGAAAATCTTCACTTTTCTGTCATGACAGATGGAGCAGAAGAGCGTGTCTGTCTTTCTGTATAGGCGTGTATTTCTGAAGTGAATGGATATTGGATGGAAAAAAGATGGAAAAGGGATTTTTGATGTTTCGAAAAAGTTCATTCACTCAACAAAAAAGATGTATTTCGTTGGTATCTCACAGCATGCTATCTATCTACAATACAAAATACATACATTTCGTTCCTGAAAAGGTGTTGTGAAAATTGAAAGGAAAAAATTACAGCAATAATAGGACACGCAATAATACACCTTTGTGGCATATCACTTTGAATTGGCAAGCCATACATTTATTTGCGGTTTTTTCGATACCCTTTCTGTTTGGCTGCCAACTTCTATCACGTCAAATAAATAAACTTGTTAATGTTATATAATAGGTGCGATAAATATACGTGTAGGCTCAAGTCTCCTGTAACTTATCATCAGAGACTTTCAGCTCACTTTATCATCATTCTTAGGAAATACATACAAATACATACAAAATGAATGATTCATCCCAAAGTCCCATGGTTAATCTTGTTTCATCGAAAACATCATTCATCTCCTTAACTTAACCTTCATTTCACCACTTCTCACCTCTTATGGTTTCTCTATTTGAACTAATTTAAGGACTTTTCATATTAGTCCATTATATTTTCTCAGTGTTCTTACTAAATTTCTATCTGATATTCATTCTAAGGATCCAAACAATGGAAGACATAAAATTTGAATTAGCTAACTTTAAGGCCACTTTGCATAGGACTATATGCCATAGACTATATGGAGATTTCTAACGGACAACTTTTATATATAGTCTGAATTGTGTGGAAAACCATAATGACAAGTCTGCATGAAACAATAAGTATTACTTTGATTTTGAAATGGAAAAATAAGAAAAAGTTTTCCCATTACTTTCATTCTTTACAAAGTAACTAAAGGAATAATATTCCGAATGAAGCACATTTGATACTATTATTGTTTGTGGAAAATAGCCCATATAAGCCACGCAAAGGCAATAAAAAGTTCTTCGTTGAGGTTCTCACACAATCACACAAAAAAGCCTATAATGGGCACACACACGGGCACGTTTTTGGTTGGCAACAACATTTTACGGTATGTAAAGTTCTCTTCTCATCTTTCAACTATTGTTTTTGTGACAGAGAATCATTTACGTTAAAATAATCAATAGATTTTTTTCTATCAATGTACAAATTTTCTGCGTTTCAGTTTTGACTGAAACATGATTCTAGTATGGATTTATATTTTGTTTTGTACTACGCCACAAAATAATTTTCTTTTGATATTGACGATTTCCCATTTCGACAGATAAGTTCACGGTGTCAATGCAAATTGAAAAAACAAAAAAGAAAGAAAAGTTGATCGTGAATATTATATTTCGACATTTCGTCGTTAAATAATTCAAGTTCGTTACAACATCAGCAATCACTAAAGTAAAAGTATAGTTCACACTCACATCATGTTCATATTATATGTTTGTTATGCTGTTCTTCATTTACCATAATTCGCCTCAAATAAGTAAAACATTACAATTTTTACTAATAAATATTTCATTACAAAACAGTCATATATAATACGTCTCGACACGCATTCGTTTACTTTAGCTTTCTCTTGTTCCATCTGCTTTGTCTCTTCTCTGAACTTTTTGTATTTTTATGATGTACCCGGCCCTCGCAATCTTATATCGAAGCGAAGCTTCGATATTACATGCCCTTTAATGTAGTAGCTGCAATAGCAACGGCCCTTAAAAAGGGACTACATTGAACATCATCATGCATTCAGTAGACATCAAAACACCTTTGATGATTCGTTTCTCTGGAACGGTTGGGAGTTTTCTCTTGAAATAAAAAAAATCGGTATTCTCTAAACACATAGATGGGAACTACAACCAGTTTTACAAAAAAAATTGCATCCATCCACTAAATATTAAGGAAAATGTAGGGTGTCCCTTCAAGTTAACAGCTAAAGCATGGTTACCATATAGTGTGACTGGTCACGCTTTAGTGTGACCTTTTAGTCGCCTCTGAGAGTGAATTTTTAACAAATGTGCCAATGTGCGGCACTTCAATTCTCTTCATTCTTCAACCTTGGTAGCCCCTGAATGTGACCAGTAACTTTCTAAGGTGACTTGACTGGTAATCTAAGGTGACTTTTAGTGGTCTCACTAAAGCGTTACCAAATACGTTAACCTTGCTTTAGCTGGATAACATAGTAGCAGATCGTAGCATGCAAACTAATTCATATATTTATACTCGGAGATGATAACAACCGTATGAAAAACAAAGTACCTGACTTAAAGGTACTATTGTTATATATCAATAGTACATAAAAATTTAAATGAATTGAAGCAGATATGATATGAACATTGAAAACTCATTCCAATCAGCATCAAACTCACTCTACGCTCCAGTAAGATGTCATTTTACTCAAGGATATTAATTGCTTTTTTATAGCCTATTGATGAGGATCACTGCACATGGCAAATAGCATAGTATTGAATATAATGTATGCAATACGAGACATTTTTCGTTTGAAATGAAATATTGTAAGAAAATGATATGACTCACTTTAATACGAAAAAAACGTACAATTATATATTTAAAATTCTCTTTGTACTTTATTCCTGTCGTCGTGCATTTCTCAGTCTGAAGTTAGTTGTGTCAGATGTAACTATCGATTTAAGTGTCTCTTACGCTGTCTTCATCATAAGTATCAAATATTTAGTTAAGTTTACAATTAGTCACATTCCCAATCTATTTCATTAGTTTTAAGTGAAAGTTGAACCATGGAATCTGCGTATAAAATTCCTGATTCATTAAGTTCACTAACGACTGCATTAATTGCTCAGTGTTTTGAACAAAAAGTTACCCGGCGTCCAAAAAATTTAAAAGTCACCGATCCCAAATCAGTTTTCGGCAAAGTTGCCCAAGAATTAACCAAACGAAAAGACTCGACGTTGGAAGAAAGAAAATATTTGAATCTATTATGGAACAATCATATCAAGGTAATCTAAATAAATTTAATGATTCCATGTTAAAAATCATACAGCTATGTTGGAAATGGGAATCATTTTTAGTATTCATTTCTTTAAACTTTTCTTTACAGGAAAATTTGACAACGAAGTTTTCTACAACAAATCAGGTCAAAAAGAAAGATAAACAAAAGGCGTACCGAAAATATCTCAAGGTATCATCAATTTCAATTTTCAAACTCTATTGTTTTGAAACTACATTTTCTCAATTGTTTTGAATCCGTCTAACTGTGAGCCGAATGTTTGTTAAATAGGAGATACTACTTGATGTCGAGGTTGATATGGCAATCGAGAAAGCAATGAAAAGGAAGGAACGTTCTAAAGATTCGGTGAGAATAGCTTAAAATAAAGCATTAATTTGGTTTCAGCAATGATAAATATTTCACGTATACATATATCAATACATGAATAAATATTTCAGGACGCAGGAAGGCTTGTCAAGAAAACTCCATCGAAATTTGTGACATGTGATGCAAGTACAGAAAAAGAAAATGTACCTATCAGGAAGGAAAAGGTATGTATATTGTATACATAATACATATGTAGTTCCGACAAATAAATTGTCCCATTCAATAAAATTGGCGGTTCAATCTGTGCATTCATATACATATCTAGTCACCGCCAATTTTATTAGATGGTACTATTACTTGTCGGAATAATATGATCATGATCATAATGACATGACATAATTTAGCACTCAAAATTTTTATAACTTTTGTGATTTCAGCCTGGAGTAATAACCAGGGTTATGAATAAATTGAGGAAACGAAAAAACATTCCAACAACCAATTGTGTGCAACCCACAGCTCCACCAGCAGATCTGGTATTTTCTTCAGACCAAAATGCTGACATCTGCGATTCGCAGAAAAACTCAACACCATCACAAAACAATGGTCAATTAGCGAGCTCATTCAACATACAAGATAAAGATGACGAATTTGAGCTGCAATCGATTGGCAGTAATTTGACTCCCCATTTACCTACCTCTACTCCTCAACAAGATGCTACTAACGACATTGCAAATAACAGTCAACTATATGAAGACGAAAAACTCCAGCAAATACTTAACGCATTCAACAAAAACGTTGAAGTATATCCAACATATCCATGTCCTGTTTGCAGACGCAAAGTATATAAACTTCAGGGATGTGTGCGCACATACACGTTCACAAAGTATATCATTGACCTTATGCGAAAAAATGAATTCAATGATTTCGAAGTCGGACAAAAAGTATGCATATGCCGAAGATGTGCGGATACTTTCAGCAGGAGAAAAATTCCTACAATGATCTACATGAATAAAATGGAAATGGAACCAATACCGGAATGCATAGCTAAATTAACTGATACAGAGCTACGTCTAATCAGCCAAGTTAAGCTGTTCATGAAAATATACCATTTGTGCAAAGGCCGCGCCCAGCAAGCACTAAAAGGAAGTTGTCTTCATTTCCCACAGAGTGTTGATCAAATAATCGAACAACTACCATTAAGTCCAGACAAATCAGACATTGTGATTGTTAACGAAACCAATGATGCCGGTGAAACACTACAGGAGTTTCAAGTTCGAGTAAAAGAAGTGTATGAAGCTCTGTACTACCTGAAACAAAATAATCCGTTGTATGCCAACATAGAAATTGGTTCCCTGCCTGACCGTGACCTTCAAATCAATCAAATTAATGGACAAAATGATGCAGAAAACAACATTAATATTGAAGTAGCCCGTTTTCATGTCTTGTCACAACCATCAGCAGGATATGTGGACATCGATGTTAATCGGTCAATACTAAGAGCCACAATTCACCAGGGAACAATGGATGTCTTCCCATCAGGAGGAAATCAGTGCAGTGGAATGAGTGCTTGTGCAGTGGCACATTCATTTGTACAGCCAATTGGAACTTGGAGTTCACATGATCTTGATAACATTCTTTTTTCGGGGGATCGCTACTTTGTACAACTGCGACCCCAACGAGATAGATACCTTGAAGCAACAGAACTCAATGGAGTTGTCACATGCTTTCAAAATTTACGAGTCCGAGTAGAAGTAAGTACGGAACAAATGTATTTCGGAATGTTTAATGGAAATCGCGGACTTGCAATTCCAAGGCTTCCCACATCAATACAAGAATTCATTGAATCCGAATACACATCCTCAATTATAACTTGCGGAGGATACTGCATGGCATTAATTAAACTAAACGAAAAAGTATATTTGTTCGACTCACATTCCAGAGGCAAGCGAGGATATTCATCGGGAGTTGGAAAAGCATGTGTCGTATCGTTTAAATATGAGGTAGCCCCAGAACAAATATCTGCACTTATCCATCACAACTGCAAACCTGGTAGCTACCCTACAGTCCTGACTGAAATGGATGTGGAACGGTTTTCTTACCAAATTAGACCTGTAATATGTAGTTACGAACAAAATATAAATGAAAACCAGCAGGAAACACAGCACAGCGAAGTTGACAACGAGGGTGAAAATATCGAAAAAATTGCGAAAACACAACAGCAAGCACAAGAGTCGAATATTCCAGCCCAAGCGCTAGGAAACCCTAACAATATGATGCTTGATTGCGTAATAAGAGCCGACGAACCTCGAGAACCAGAACTACAAGAATACATTGAATCATGCAAAAGGAATGTGAATGCTGTCCCAGCCGTTGAAATTCGTCGACAAAACGGCCGTCCATTGTATTCAAATAAAGAAAAACGATTAGAAGAATTGGCATTTGTAAGAGCATTTCCCCATGGACGAAACGGTTACGAAGAGGATCGGAAACTTAGGATTACGCCTCTAGACTATTACCAATCTCGAATTATGGGTTGTAATTCGGCCTTTCATACAAACGAATATTTATTCTACGCAATGAATCAAGTCGAATCACATGCCTTGCAACAAAAGATTGCAGTGTGTGGAAATATGGCATCAAACAATGGACAAGGATCCGACGACAATAGTCTTCCAGGGCTCTCTAATGTTCACCTTTTCATGCAAGGAATTAGGGGAAGTGGAAGTTACTGGAGGAAATACACAAATGATGTGTTATCAATGATTGAGCAGCTTGGTGTCCCGACATTCTTTTTAACGATTTCATATGATGATCTTAATTCTAACGACTCACTAACTGCTTTGTGGAAAGCCAAATATGGTGAAGATGCAGAATTGCCGTCCGATCCGTCTGATATGCCATACCAACAAAGAAAAGATTTGCTCAACAACTATCCAGTCGCAGCTGCAAGACACTTCAACAACAAAGTAAACGTCATTATGAACCTGATAAAAACGGAAGGCCAGTTTCTTTTTGGAGCAAATGTAACCGATTTTACTTACCGAATTGAGTTTCAAGGACGCGGATCTCCACATGTACATGCTTTATTGTGGCTGGATGCAAACAAGAATTATAACACACCGGAAGGAATCAAATTTATAGAAAAGAATATAAGCTGCTCATTAAATGTCGGCTATCGTGATCTTGTAATGCGATATCAAAATCATGCCCACAGAAATACATGCTACAAAAAGCACAACATGTGTCGATTTGGATTTCCACGTCATTCGTCGGATACAACAAAGGTTCTTGATGAAGAGGAAATCGCAAAAAATCATGGTCGATTTGTAGAATTAAAACGAACATTAGACGAAGTGATGATAAATAATTATCATCCTAAGTTGCTACAAATTCTACGCTGCAATATGGACATACAGTTAGTAACGGGATGCAGAGCCATTGCATACTACGTTGGAAAGTATATGAGTAAAGGAGAGCCCAATTATCTTCGGGAGGAAATCAGAAATATAATTAAAACTTTTAAGACTGAATCCAAGTCATCGTACTTTGAGCGAGCGAAGAAAATTGCAAATTTAATAATCAAGCATAGAGAAATTAGTGCACAAGAAGCAGCATGGAGATTAACACACTTACCATTACGAAAAAGTTCCAGAGCTACTATATTTATACCAACTTATCAACCGGAAAACCGAATAAGATTGGTCCGCAAGGACACTCTTCTATCAGACAAACCTGAACTTGGGCTAAATGTTATCGATCGCTACATAAATCGGCCCAATGATTTGGAGAATTTGTCTCTTATAGAATTCGCAGCTTGGTGGAGACCAAAAAGGAACACAATTAATGGTGACGATGATGCTGATTTAGTAGAGGATGATACTGAAGACATTGTTAATGAATACAATGGTGAAGCTAATCTTCTTAACAATAAGGGAAAAATTGTCAAAAGACGATTTCACTGTGTCGTTCGCTATCCTAAATTCAACCCCAACGAGCAACAAGATGCCTACTTGTACAGTTTGATGCTTCTTTATCGCCCCTTTCGAAACGAAACATTTACTGAAAATTATCTTTCAATGAAGGATGCATTCATGGCTCTACAAGGAGAATTCCGAACAAATCAAGACGATCGAATCATAAATCCTGAACTTTTGGAACAAGTCAACGCAGTTCTTCTACAACTTGCGAGCCCGGATGAAAACGTCGGGGATGAAGAAATCAACGAGAACTACAATATGTTTTACGAAGAAGATGGGGAGCCTGTGTATGAGCAGGACATATTTCAGCCCATACAACAAGAAAATGGGTTCAACGCAATACAAGCCAAGCTAGACTCAATGACTCCTGAACAGCGTCGAGTGTTTGAGGATGTTCGCACAAGACTTCGCACAGCAAATTCAAACGACCAGCTTTTGTTAAGTGTGCAAGGAACTGCCGGAACTGGTGAGGAAATAACTTACTGATATAATTCATTGTCGTTTAATGTGTATCACGAGTTTCAAAAATATATTTCTATTACAGGTAAAAGCTTCCTTATATCATGTTTGGATTATCTTATCAAAACCCTCCATCCATCTAAGGAAAGAGCTCTTGTAAAGGCAGCTCCAACTGGAGTTGCTGCAAGAAATATCGGCGGAGTAACGTTGCACAAAGCGTTCTCTTTGGGTGTTGAGCAGCACGGGATTGCCGCATTTTTCAAATTAGGTGGCCGTACTTTACATGAGAAAAGGTTGATGTTTAAAGATGTTGGCTACATAATCCTTGATGAAGTCAGCATGATTTCGTACCAAGTACTTCGCATGATCAGCATGAGACTTGGTGAAGTAATGGGGAACGATCTTCCATTTGGAGGCCTTAATATTATCATATTTGGGTAAAAATGAATTTTAATTGTTAAAATCTATTTCAGTACATTAAGTAATATACTTTATCTGATTTGTGCTGTTTTGTGTGTTTGTTATAGGGATTTATGCCAACTTAAGCCAGTAAGAGGTCATTGGTGTTTCAATCAGCCGGAATACTTCTCACACGAAACGCATTTATGGAGGCTTTTTCGATTTTGTGAACTAACTACAGTACTTCGGCAAAGAGAACGAGATGAATTCTTTTATGCCCTACAGAAGTTAAGAATTGGTACACTGCTTCGTCCTGATATTGAAGTCTTTCGACAACGACTCCTTAATCCAGCGTCTCGTAACTACCAACAAATGTTAGCTGGGTCTTCAGAATCCTTACATCTTTACCCAAAAGTAAAACAAGTGGATTTGTATAATGGCTTGAAGCTTGACGAAATCAGTAACGCAGGTGTTCGAGTTTACAAAGCTAACTCAATTGATACGTTTGGAAGTGGATTTCGATTTGGCCAACGCGCACCTTTGGATCTACTTTATAAAGATGTCCGAAAATGTGCTGGTATTCCACATACAATCAACCTTGCAATAGGAACGAAGTACATGCTTAAGTGGAATATTGATCCAATCTCTGGACTTGCAAATGGATCAGTC
The DNA here is from genome assembly GCA_034693345.1 of Entomobrya multifasciata. Classification (NCBI taxonomy): domain Eukaryota; kingdom Metazoa; phylum Arthropoda; class Collembola; order Entomobryomorpha; family Entomobryidae; genus Entomobrya; species Entomobrya multifasciata. The sequence continues at coordinate 10,716 of JAQFXM010001914.1, forward strand.
GGGATTCTGCGGGCTTATCAATGGACTGCACTTCGGCGGGATCAATTACACGATGGCGACCTACCTGAGTACGTTTTAATTGAATTCGATGGGGAGATAGCCACCAAGCACCATAGTAATGTACCCGGGTTTGAGCGATGTGTTGCGATACGGCCAAAAACGTTTGAGTTTACTGGGAAACGTGGCACTCAAATACTTAGATTCCAGTTACCAATTGTAACTGCATTTTCGATTTCCATTCATAAGTCCCAAGGACTGAGCCTAGATTCATGTACAGTTCACCTGGGGAAACACCTGTTCACTTATGGCTTAGCATTTGTTGCAGTGAGTCGCGTGCGTACGTTTAATGGTTTATATATAACGGAGATAGACGAAAAGAAACTATTGGTGAGCAAGAAAAAAGTCGGCCCATGCAGTCCTGAACCTTTAAAGGAATTATATCGTTTGAAAATACTTGATTTCTTGGAATATGCGGAAATAGAAGATGATTTGTTAGTTGATTTGGTAAATTGGGTGGTTGAGTATGTAATGTGCAAAGATTGCAAGGAATGGGTGTGTTTATGTACGTGTAGTAAATGATTTCATTGTTATTACTTAATACGAACAATACTAGAAAATAAAAATTAAATTTTGGGAAAAAACATGCTGTACCGGCTTACAATTAAAAAATAAGGGGCCAGGTACGGCTGTTGGGAAACTTTTTAATGTACTGCTTCACTTTGAATAATTGTATTTAAAATAAATGAAAATACGTTTGTAACTACCTAGTATACTAAAATACAGAATTGATAAGTAAAATGCATTAAACGTATAATTACAGGTTCCACAAGTTTGACGTCAACACCTTTTGTTTTAATAATCATGCATTATATAACAGAATCAAAACATTAAAAGGCTCTAAAGAAAAATTATCAGTCAATTGTCCCATGTTCAGATTTTCAGCACTCATTAACCAAGACACCAAGATCATAATTAATATTTACTGGTTGTAATGTTATGTACACCAGCAAAAATCATGCATAAATATTATAATTCATACATATTGTGTATCGGAATACACCATTCGATCAACATTTATTGCTGCCAGAATGAAAAATAACATATTATGCCTTTGCTTTCCGTAATTTTCTAAGTACGCTTTAATTTGTAAAGAATAGATGTGATGTGGATGGCTTTAGTGCATTAAAAAGTTTCCCAACTGGCCGTACCTGGCCCCTTATTTTTTAATTGTAAGCCGGTACAGCATGTTTTTTCCCAAAATTTAATTTTTCTATTATTATGAAGTAATAGTAAATCAAATAGGAAAGGAGAAAGGAACTAGTGAAAACGAGAACGAAAGAAGGATGAACTGTCGACTGTCTTTGATTTCTTTAATGTTCCTTTTTTTCTTCAACTTTTTCCGAAGATGATGATAAAAAAATCCAGTCTTTCTTTCCTACTTTCGGATTGAAATAGAAAGCTGCTTATACTTGGAAACTGAAGCTTAACGAAAAATAGGTATAGTCAACTCACTCCCACAACCACATCTACATTGACTGTGTATAGCTTTTGTATTTTTTAAGAAGCAAAAATTTCAATATTGTAACTGCCAAGCTTAACTTTTTCTCAATTTTTCTTGTCTTTTCTAGCGTAATGAAAACGTATACTTTATTTCTAGACATGTCTAATATTTTTATATGCCAATATACTATGTAGCAAATGACACGAAGTACTAGAAAAAATGCCCTGATTCATCGAATAGCTGTTTGAGAAAGAAAGGAAGCGAATACTGTGATGTTATGTGAACTTTTCCGAAGAAAAAACAAATGATGACAATCACACCAAACATATTAGGATCATTTTTCAGTTCACTCCGTGTAACTCTTTGCTGCCTTCACTTTTGTACTTTCAACATAAAAGTTCCCTTCTCCCTCAAAAAGTGTACAGCATTTTTTCTTTAAAAAGAGAAGAAAATTTGCCAACCCAATGGAAATGCTAATAAGGTGGCGGTATCTCAACAAAAGCACTATCAACATTATAACATGTAACGAAATTGAATTCCATTGCTTTTCTTTATCATCATCAAAAGCATGATAAATACTCACAGAACATGTTGTATTTTGTGTTTTTGGATGTATTTTCCTCCTAATAAATTCTAAAGTATAGGAATATAGCCAAATGAAAAAAAACTTCTACGAGCACGTATGTGTTTTTATATAAGATTTCATTTACATTTCATAACGCTTGAACTAACTGACCCAAATTTCCAAAATAATTTACTGGAAGTAATTATCATATTCATAAACAAGTTACAACATTCAATTCCCTTTCCTTGAAACTAATTATTATGCCTTATGTCAGGTTTTGATAAAGTGCGCCTTTAGGGTTTATTTTGGTTATATTCATCAACAGATATGCATAATACGTAAGGCATAACTTATGAATGTACGTCCAATATTCATATTCATATTACACCACAAATTGCACATTCATTTCAAACTATTTTGTACGGGAATATGCGTCTCGTCTGGAAACATGACTTTAACCATTTTGTGGTACATTGGCACAAGAAAGCTGAAAATGTTGCGAAAATGAAAATATTAAAATTGCTTCATTAACAAACCTCATCTTCGTCTTCATACATCCACACAGACATTTTGTCTATACATCCGTACGTAGTATGTCCTGTATTCATAATAATAACATGTTATTTGCTATATTTTCTGAAATTACTGTGCTCTCAGCTCCTCAAACCCATCTTTTCCACCAGCTACAAACACATCTTCACTCTTAGATGAAATTTTCTGAGAGACATGATGTCTCAGACATCCTGGCACACACGTATGGTAGTTGAGTGGTTGAGTATTCAAAGAAGAGGAAACCAAAAAGCTTCATTTTCGTTCATCATCATCATAACATTCCAATTCTCATTTCTATTAACCATCCTTCAGGCTACGTAAACTAGACTTAACCACGCTCTGTATGTGCAATAATAAGCAGGCAAAGACAAGAAATAAACGAATGACATTATTTTCTCCAAACACAACTTACTATACATGTACATACGTATAGGCTTTCCAAAGTCACTCACACACGGCTGGTGTTCTATGTTCCTTGTTAGATTTGAGGAAGCTAATAATAAGGTTGTTCGTAATGGAGACCATTAACGTTCCAAAAGGGAAGGAAGGAAGAGCGAAAAAGAGAGTGAGGGTGGTGTACAGAGACTCCCAAAAATACAATGTAGTCCATACACACATTGTATAATCATCATTCCACCAACGACAATTACGATTCGATGATGATGAGAAAAAAAGGGGAAACACTACACAGCAGACGCACACAAGAAATAAAGAAAATATTCCACAATAGCTTTTTTCTCTGCTGCATTTCATCTCTATTGTGATTGTAGTTGGTAAACCTTCTTTTTTGTGAGTCTTTTTTCTATCTGCTTGCCGTTTTCTATTATTATTTCTCCAACATTATACTGTTATTATTATTAGTCATATCGTTATAATAGCATACGTATGTATACTTAAGATGATATAGATATACTTACAAACAGACATACATAGAAAAGCCATTGATGGGAATTGTAGCCCACAATTTTATAGAAACCTCATCATATTTTCTCTTTGGCTTCATCGTAATAACTTCCTCTCAACTCAACAAAAGTACGTTCATAGCTTATATGAGAGTCATTGTATGTTTGAGTCACTCAACCTGAAAACTATTACCGCTACTGGCTACTCATCATCATCTTGTTCGTTCTTCTTCAACGTCCTGTTCTTTACCTGCTAGTTCAACATTCAAGTGTATCTTCTTTTCACTTTCTATATTTTAACTTGTAAGTGCGCGAGTATAAAATGAAGTCTTATGAATAATTGGAAGAAAATTAGAAATCCGGCTAGGTTCCTTCATCATAGTAATAATTTTCATGAAAATAATAAAAAATGAAAAGGGAAACCCACACTTCATATAACTCGAACAGTTAGAATTTTTTATATGAATGTCGTCGTGTGGATGGTTTTGAAGCTTCTTCTTGTCTTTTTTCTCAAAAATAAAGGTTTGGGTTGCAGTTCTGTTAAGAATACTAAAACGAATGTCATCATCATCAGTAATAATACCGGTTCCTGGAAAAAAGGAGTCCAAAATCTACTCTCTGAATTCTCATACTTTTCTAAGATTTAGAACTTTCACCTATTCTCATCATTCTTCTTTTCCTTCGTTTCCTATCACATGAGTATTTTTTTGTTCCTGGCATTGTACACTTTTGCTTCTTCAGTTCTTTTGGAAGTCTGAAAGATATTAGATGACGATGATGATCATGTAATCAAATGGTGCTGAAAAGGGAACTTCGACACTTTTGGCTTCTCTCTGTCTCCCCAACTTTTTCTCATGATCATCAAAGGAAAAGAAAGTCGTTTACAATTACTTAGTCAGATAATGCAAATAATGGTCTTTGTGTGGGAGGAAAAGGAAGTAAATGAAAAATAGGTCTTCTTGTCACTGTCAAAGTATAGACATACACACACACATATGTATGCATATTTCTTGTATGATGGCATAAAAGGCAAAATGAGCATAAATCTAACAGCTTTGATGGAATTGTGATGATCATAAAATTTACTATGACGCAAGAATAAAGGCTCCATGAGACATAGTAAAAAAATTGTGTTAAAAGTAACGACATTCTTGGTCTATTAAAATTACTGGGTTCAAAATTCAAATAATCGTATCCCAATTTCGGTTTATAGCTTTTGGGGGAGTGAATGACACCATTCAATCACATAAAATTAGAATTGAAGAACTCACATCAAACACTCCTTCCTAATCCTACCATTTTTATTTCAGAAGAGAATCAAAAACCGATGTTATTTGCATTTCAATAAAATTCCCATACAAAATGGCCTTAAATATGGAACAAGATGAAAAAGGCAAATAGTAAAAACGTTTTCATTTCATTAGATACACTTCACATTTTCAAACAAGACTTGATTCCTCTCCTGCATTATTACATAGGGATAATGTAAGATTTTTTTGTTGAAAATTTCAAATTGGAAGACAATGACACTTCTTGTAAGTATGTATATACAACACGCACACACTCCTACTCAATACGAGTTTCATTTTCTTCCAACTAACTCTCTACAGCTTGCTGTCATTTCTGTTTCCAATATTGAAACAGATGGTTCAAGTAATAGACCGCGATGCGATGAGTCTTGAAAATGTGCTTTTGAAGGGCCATTCAGCAATTACGTACCAACAAGTTTTGTTACAATTACCCAACAATGCAAGTGAACAACAAATATTTGAGCAACGCCATTTTTTGAATGACCCCACCTTGTAATATGATCTTGTGCGTACTACATACGGCAAGTAGGTATATGTAGTTATATCTCTGTCTCTAAGTTTTCAAAAGGATTACATTATTATTGCTTTTCAGAAGGTAACTTTTGTCTTGAAAACTTTTTTTCGCACATTTTGAAGAGCCCTTAAGTAGCACGTTATTATGTAAAAGTACCTTTTTGCAACCAAGTGAAGAAGATGATGATACCGACAACGATGGGAATGTGATGTGATAATATTGAAGTTTTTTCAGCAAAATAACGGAAATAGTAAGTGTAATAAAAACACTTCCGAAACTATGTATATTGTACACATGTTCCCCATCATCATGCGTTTCAATGGTTGAAGAAAGTAAGTAGCTTTAGAGAATCTAGTAGACGATTTTTTTATTCTTTTAAACACTTTTAAACTTAATTCCATTTAATGTAACTCTTTATGGAACATTAGCAGAATCTTTTTTTGTTAAAAATCCACTTGACTATTATAATGATGACAATGACAGTAGTCTGCATGATAAGTAGAGTCGTTCTGTAAAAAGGGAAAAGCTCAATTTTATTACATTGCTTTTCTACGTGATGTGTTTTACATTTTTTTCATTTCCCCATCATACATCCTTCCTTCCTTTTTGTTTTTTATTAACGAAGAATGACAAGGCAAGTCGAAAATCGTTCGATTCCTTTCCTCAAAATTTATAGCTTTTATGCTAAGAACTTTTAGAATGGAAGAGAATGTTGGAGAACACATTGTAATTTGTGAATTATGCCATTCTCATGTTATATCATCATAACAGGAAGAGTCATAAATTTCATCCGTTCATACATTTTTTGAAAAGTACGTATCCAACCGGTATTCATGACATATTAGTAAGTAATTTTGACATTTTCTAGTCATGTCGTTCATTCCATTGAATGGGTAGTACAGCTTAGAGAAACGGCATACTACTTTTAATGTTGAGAAAATGGTGTGAAATATTCGTGCATCAAGATAAAAAAGGAATTTATTGTGTAAAAAAGATAATAACTTGAGTAAAACAAAAAAAGTAAAAAAGAGCTCTAGATAAACGTGGTGATCCTAGTAAAGTAATAGTAGTGTTTTGGCCACGACATCACAATTGCAAGAAGCTGTTATGAGAAAAGTGGAATTTCTTTTTAAGACTTTTTCTCTTTAAGAAACAGGTTTGTTGTAATGGACAAAAAATGCTCATATATAAAGCTTGTATTATTGTGTGTGTGAAGCAAGTAAAAAATGTTGAATACCACGAGTGTGTGGTATGGAGACTTTCTTTTGCTCTGTTTTTTGTACATTTTTTGTAATATCTTATTGCATAGTTTACTATATACATATTGTATAAAAACCTTCATGAAAGAAGGAAAGTAACAACGGATATATATTAGTTTTGCTAACAAAGTGGAAGCAGTAATGTCTTGGCATAGTAATATGTGTATTCATTCAAGACACAAACGCTCACACAATAACACAACCTTAATTTCATTTCTACCACGTACAATCTGCAAATTGTTCTCTCCTCAAACAGACTTTTGACTACAGGCCAAATACTATAAGCGCCGCATTCTCTCTCTGGCTGATGGAGAAAGTAAAAGAAACTCGTACACACAGCTTCTTCACTCAGACTTTCTCTCAGAGAAAGAAGGAATTTTGGAAGGAACAAATTCCTTACGTACATACACACATTATAGCAGTTACATGGCTTTGAGAAAAAGGAGAGAGGGACAATAAAATCCAATTTGCCAATTTAAAATCTTTTCATTTTCATCTGACTAAAAGACACACACTCATTCCGTGAGACAGACACGCGGAGAAAATAAGCTACTGTAATAATAATACCGCACCCATACCCATACACACAACCGCTCTTTGCTTCATATTATGTGTATAGGCACTGCTTTTATTACACAAATTTACAGGTAGTCAAACAACCAGTCCAGGGAACACTTGATACGACACAATACAGGTTGCTGAAAACTTTGTTTTTTTGAACGACGTGCTTATAAATAGAATGAGTTTTGTGTTTTTATATGAAAAGCATGACAATTTTGTTAGCCTTCCAATCTTTTTCTTTCACATTCAAATGAAAAGCTTGTCTTGCTGTTTTCTCGTTTTCTAAAAAAATTGGATGTCTCTGCATTTCTCTCCAGAACTTTGCAGATGTCGGGATAATTTCGTTTGCTGATCTCCTTTTGTTCCTTCTTTATTCTATATCCCGTTCTTTGCATCATTGAAGTCGCTGTAGCATAGAAAACGTTTTTATAGAAAGATTACTAAACTGATTTTGGTCACACGGCAGCTCGCACGACAATGCATTTATGAATCTTAAGAGCTAATATTCCTTCACGTGAGCGCAATGTCTCGTCTCGACAGAGTTTAAACACAAAAACCATCTCATTTTTTGTATGGCAACGTGTTTCCGTTTTCATATACACGAACTTTAATTAATTTTTTATGACTTTCTTAGATGACAGCTAACCTTACTGTGTGCAATATAATAGCCAAAATCTTGTGTACGAAAGGTTTAATAACACGCAAAAATGATTCATGGCAGTGATGATTACATTTTAACACGCAACATCGGTTTGCTGAAGACGTTTCCCTTTTTCAGCTCCTAAAAATTTTACCATTTCTTAAACAAATATTGTAATTCGTGCATTTCTTTTGCATTTATAAATTCTGCTCATTTCCCATTCCATCATGCTTCTCTCTAAAGCAATACGATGCAGCCTTCACTATTCATCATCATCAATCATCAAATTACATCAGTGACACTAGAATTTAAGTAACGTTAATGCATATAACCCAAAAAGGTTATACCGCTCCACGCTTCATCATCTCAACTTCCGGAACAATTTAAGACAAAAGTAAACTTTTCATCATTACATCATCATCGGCCAAAAAAGATGATAATAATGAGTAACGGTAGAAGAGATAAAATATTTTCTCTCCTTTTTCCTTGACACTGCACTCATTATAACAAAACTATCTTCGTGTATACTATACTTTTTATTCTTCTTTTCAGAGAAAACGGGCAAAAATTACTTTTATATTCAGAGAACAACTCTTCCAACAAACCAGCAGTGAAGAGTGAAGACTTTGCCATTATTTCCCAATGAATACTTTTTCCTTAACTCCAACTTCAGAATTCTAACCATCGCATCGCTACCACTCAAAATGCTACTGTTTCATTTTTTCTCTACACAAAGACAGTAGTGAGCGAGTGGGGCCTCGGATATCATCATGGAATATAAGTGGGAAAAACACACTACGACGCTCATGGATCGTTGACTGTCTACCTATCTACCTTGCCTTTTCCCGGCTCGGGGGATTCAAAGTTATACAACAACTATTTTCTTCTTCACTCTTTCAAATGCATTGCATCCTTATAACTTTCCCGTTCAGAATACAAATCAGTTGCTCTTTTTTCCTGCTATGCTGCTTAGTGTATAATGTAATGTAAGTGTGTGTAACGTGTACGTTATATTTTTCTCTGTAAAGATATTACACCAACTTCCATCCAACCAAGTTGACTTAACTTTTCTGACTCTACTTGGTTTGTTTCTCTGCACTCTCACTCCCCCTTTCCATCTTGCAACATTTTTCAACTATTATTATTATGCCGTACAACAACCACTACCATTACTTATACAACAGCTAGAGAGAAAAAAATGATACTGCTGTGCGTAGAGAAAATTACCACGTAGTAAAGTAAAGAAAAGGGAATTCATGTAAGAATTGTTCACATGATTCGTATACCAAGAGGGAAGAGGAGGAAAGGTAAAAGTATCAAAAGTTTTTTTAACGAAAGGGTTAAAAACAGTAGCTTGTTCTGTGTGTTCAGCATATAATATACAGTTGAGCTAACTCATGATCCCATACTCATGTTCAAGATTTTTTTCAGATTCTACACATCGTTCTGAAAAAAACTGACTGACTATTCAAAAGGGTATTGGGGGAAATCCCTATAGTCAGTCAGGTCCAGGCCATCTAAAAAAAGCTCTGCTTTTTGCTGTGTAAAGCATTTATACTCGAAATATGTATAATGTACTTTTTATCTTTAGCTTTGCTTTGCTGCCTGTTTTATTCGTTTCCTCCATTCCATCATGAGAGGATGATCATCATCATGTTCTGCTTTCGACGGCGACGATCATGATCTGCTCTACTCCTTGAAGCGTTTTTCCCATTTTCTCCCTTTCTGCTGTGTGAGTCTTGCCTCCTGTCACCCCAACAATCTTGGAAAAATTCTGAGCTGTCACCAACAACATCGACCCCAAAATATAAAGAAGCATGTGGAGAGTAGTGGGGAGATGCTTAAGGGTAAATAACAGAAAGTGGCGTGGCATGCCATGACGGTGACGACGATGATGATGCGGTGGTTGGTTGTTGATGCTGGCATGGCTCGGTTTGGTGGTGGAGTGGTGAAGTGAAGAGATGGATAATCCACACTTTTCGTACCAAAACAACTTTAATGGCGATGACACGAATTGGTAAATATACAGTTCATGTTCATATTATATATCCAGTATGCCACGTACTGACTTTTTCCGGACTAAAAGTCAAGTGAAGAGAGAAGAAAGGAAGCAAAAATAGGAGGTTTTCATCTGGAGATCATGTTGATCATGATGAATAACAGCGGGGCACCTTGTACATTCTAAATAGATGCAAAAATGTTGTATACGAGCATTTAGGCATCAGCATCAAATATGTCTGTTGGGTAAAAAATAAACAAATTCTATTTGGATCTGCCTAAATGTTTGATATCGTGTTTCCTTTCGTAAATCAAACTGAGAAATATAGGAAAGGACACTTATGTCAACTTTGATGATGAATGCATTGCGCATACAATTTAAACTAGATGGAATTTGTGGTAGTGGTACACTTATTTATTCTTGTTATTATAATCTTGCATTTTATTTCATGCTGAGTTTGAGCCGAGCCACTTTTTTACCTACATAAACTCTTTAAACTAAAATCACAAATGGTACATGAGCAGTGTAGCAATAAGATTTGTAGTCGTAAACATATTCTAGGCAAAAAAATATAAAAAGGGATAAGCAGTTGAGCAAGCTTTTTGATGAAAGAAAGTATCATCGTCCAAGAAGACGACGACAGACAGCAAGATATGCAATGTAATTCTCACATTCACACACAATACATTACAAGAGATGAGATCACATCTTTGCGTCGTCATCTTCTTCGTGAGAGTGGAAAAACGTGATGTGGTGAAGCTGTCATTTAGTTTTCAAGTCCCACTTGCCCTTACCACCGCACCACCACTACTTCTACTTTCTACACATTTCAGCAGTGCAGCACACCGTGCTTTTTGCCACAATTGATGGTTGGTTACTTTCTATCTTTTTAGATGAAATACGTTGGTGGTGCGTTGGGATAAAACGTGGTTGTTCTCCTTGTTGACGGTTTAGTGTAGAAAGAAGTCATGGATGGGTTATAAAGAAAGGAGAGCTTGGGTCAACCATACCACTACACAACTATTTTCTTTGAGATGATAGGTGAAGAAACAAGAAGAGCAGAAGCAGAACTTTGTAAATATATTAGGATAGCACTTCATACATACATGTTACCTAAGTAGAAATGCATTACACAATTCTGTCTATGTCGTTTTGACACTGTCACAAATGACAGTGCTATGTTATACCGTTATTTACGTAATGGAAATGGTATACCTTACAATTTACAATGTAGGGAAGCATCCTGGGATACCCTGCGAAAAGTAGGGTGACTGGATGGCGGAATGGAAATAAAGGAGATGTGATACCTTTTTAGGTACGTATATATTTTACGTGATTTTGGGCTTCCTTTTGGAATGTTATACACATTTCAATATATTTACATTCCTTTTATACAAGTAATCATGTGTGTAAATGTATATAAACGTAATACGCTTCACCAAACTGTCCAAAAAGGAATAAGGAACGAGGGCACTGTCCTCGCTCTCTTTACTTACTTACTTCAGTCATCTCTTTAGAGATGTCAGTCATTTAAGTACAACATGACAAGTGGGAAGTAAACTCAAGAAAGAATGAGATGATACCCGTGTCGATGTTAGAAGAAAAGGAGAGAGAGAGGAAACATCCCCATCATCATCAAAACACACCACCCCATCTGTTTCGTTATCACTTTTTGCAGCCAACTACATACTCCAAAGCAGGTTACTGATTATTGCACTTTTATGCCCTGTGCTCCATTTACTTTTGTACTGCCATTTTTATTCAACTGCCATGCACCACCCGAACAGAACATAACATGTCGTTAGATGACAAGAAAAGCTACCTTTTTACCAAGTGAGAGAATGAGACAGTCAAACAGACAAAAAGAGAAGAGGGTCATAAAATGTTTGCTTGTTTTCGTCTGATATCATGTAAAGTAAAATAAAATAAAGTGGTGCACTTTGCCTTCTCCAAGCACACAAAAAAGGTGGAAATTTTTACTCTCAGTCAAGTCAGTCTGTGTGGATGAACGAGAATATACTCTAGTACAATGGGGAAGACAATTTTAAACGTGAAAAAGTGTCCCTGAAGAAAATAAAAGAAAATCAAATATCTTTTTTTGTATTATTCATATTATTACATGGTATACATGTACAGATAAGTTTTTCAGCAAGAATGCGGGAAGCTGGCAATAACAACATAACACGTTTTCAAGTAATTTGACCTGAGGGCTATTCGTTATAAAAAATATGACAAGAATAAATAAAATTGACTACAGTATCGAGCCTTTCTTGTTTTGCATTGCATTGAAACTCTCTTACAACAAAAATGAATAACACTTTCAACTTTACTGTTTACTTTTATATTTTTGGAACGTGACTCGGTGAATGGATTATTATATTGGAAGAAGCAACAACGCCAATGCCACCAACGTCGTGGAAAGTAGAAAAGAGAGTGAAAATTGATAGCATTCAAAGTTTGATTTATGTATGCGTACAGGCGGATGAAGAAGAAACAACGTCGTTGTTTAGTTTAGTTTACTTTTGTGTGCAGTGCATCATTTCTCCGTAAAGTTGTTACTTCATCTCGTCCTCGTCAGTGTTTCATGATGATGTTTGCCAAATAAAATGCAGGCCTTGTTTCTTTCTATTTACTTTGGATCATGTTTGCACATAAATTAACACGTAGTCTTCTATAACTGCTTTGTAAGTACTAAGCTAACAACATTGAATGTTTTATTGCATGCTTTTTCACTCTCTCCAATTTCTAAACAAACTTTATAATGAAATAAATGACACATTGCCACTGCATCAAATACTTTGTGATAAAATAACATGCCTAAAAAGAAAATACGGCAGACAGACAAGGCGGGATATTTACTTACCATTCTATTTGTATAGTTTTTTACTATTTGTTGTGAGTTATTCCTTTCCTTTTTGCGTTATGAGATTGAGAGATGGATTTAAAAGAAAGTAAACTTTAAGTTAATTTTATTCGATAAACCATAAAAGGTTTTACTAGAGCCAGTCTGATAAAGCAACAGTGTTATATCCTATTCTAATTTATTCTCAATAATGAAATTTGTACATTTTCAAAATTCACCAAAATTGAAGTTGTATTATATTGTAAGTTGGAATAGAAATTACATTCTTGTTCATGAATTCATGTAATAGTTACAAAATATAATGCATTTCCTGTGCAGTGCACTGCACATAGACATTCAACATTGCAGTCTTCCTTCCAGAACTGTCTGATTCCAGAGTAAAAGCAATACGTCAAAACAGCAGGAGTTCTCCATTTCCAACAAACTTACAAATAAATACACTCTCGCTTTTACAATTTTTACTCGATGAAAATTGCTTGTACATAGCCTACCATCGCGTGCTGTCTAAACAAATAAATTAAATGCATTTGAACAAAAGTGAAATGAACATTCCAAATTAAATGCAACTTTTAATAATAAATTTGTTTCTTCTTTTCTTAAGGTACACACCCGGCGGTCCACTGGAGAATTTGTCAAGAAGAATTTATGCATTTTCTTCCCATGTCCTTGGTTTACAAAACACGCATGTAATTTTACTTTAAAAACAACAAAATAAAATTACGTAGGCTCTCATTCTCCAGAAAACCAAATTAACAACATGCAATAACATTACAATTTACAAATATGCAAGGTCACATGAATATACATTAATCCAGGAGCACTTGAAATGAGCACGCACAAAATATTTCAAACATGTTGTTGTTCAAAGAACTCATGCGGAGCACCCAGACAAAACATAGTTTCGCTATAAAAGCATATCTTCCGTCTAATCATCAGAGTTACTGCCATCATTGCTTCATTTGCCTTCATTGCATACAAACATTCTACAATGTTGAGAAAGTGATATTGATTAATTTTCTCAGCAGACTAAAATACAGAAAATGGCAATAATATTAAGTTTATTATATGATTATACAAGTATAAAATGCTCCCCATCCCATTTCATTCCATTTTCGTAGAAATGTGAGGTGAGTTTCTACTCAAAATCGAAATTATTACTGTTAGGGCGGCAAAGGTAGTGACACAGTAGTATTTGGAAGCGGTGGTGGTGAGTTGAGTAGTGTGATGTTGTTAGTTGGTTTTCTCTCTTTAATGATGATGATAATGATGACGATGAGCACTGCTCGTGAAATGAGTCTTTTCACTTCTTATGATGTTGTTTTGATGATGATGCATGCAACTCGAAATGAGTTTTTTTCTAGGATGGAGTTCTTCTTCTCATCATCATCATCGTCAACATCATTTCCCCCAAATCTATCACGCAGCAGCTCATCACCAAGCCGCACTCTACACTCCACCACCAATGATCGCTTCGTATTCGGTAAAAGAGAGCTTCCAACAAACACAGAAGGATATTAAGTACACCTTTATTATTATTACCATTTTACTCCAGCAGCTACTATTACTACTCCTATTATTACAACGGCTACCATCATCATCACCACTTTATAAGGTTTATTAGGATGAGAGGTGGAGAAGGATGGAAAAAGGAAGAGAAGCGAAAAGATAACCTTTTTGCTTGTCTCTGTGAAAAGTGAATAAATACACTTGCCGCACAACTCTTCATACTTCGATTTTCGCTTGACTACTGTGAAGAATGCCTTGAAAGGCAACATCTCTTATTTTTGTTCATGTGGTAGTAACAACAAAAACGGCTTCAATGTCATCATCATCATCATCCTCACATCAACAACATCAAGAAAAGTGGTAAAGGAAAATGGAACCCCACCCAAAATGAAATTGTACGTGCAAACGCGTAGATGAGAATACAATGACTAAATAAGGAAACAGATTGTCAAGAGGCGCAGCAGTTCACATAAGAAAAATCCAAGCTGATTTTATGTAAGTTGTTTTTTTGGGACTGTGAGGAATATCCTCAAAAAAAAGTAGCGCCTCAACTGCTGCTGTTTCTTCGATTCTATTCTTCTATTGTATTCTCCTTTTACTTTTATTTTTTGTTGATAAACATATGTACAATGTAAAAGTATACTTTTTTTGCTGATTCCAAAATGCACTTTATAGTGCCGCTTTAGGAAGAACTTGTGAACAACAAGTGCAAAGCCTATTTGGTTGGTGGTGGCACACACAAATACTCACCTTCATAATACCTTAAGGCTTTAAATATACAACTCTTTTTGTTGTGTCAAGCCGCTGAGTACAAGGAAACTTTTTATGTATGTACAAAACCACTTGAATTGCTGATAAGTTAAAAGGGGAACACTTGTGTTTGTAGTACTAAGCATGAGAGAGAGTGGGAGAGAAAGAGAGAAAATGTTGCGATTGCTTTTTGAATCCTTTTTTCTATGTTTTTCTTTCGAATAACGTGTGTAGTAGTTACAAAGCGTAACTGCTTACGAAACAGAATAAAATCCTTACAGAGTTTCTGCTAAGCATCTTTTCAATGTCGCTAAGAGCATTTTAGTGATGATGGTGAAGATAACCCTTTAGTATTCTTGGTTTGGAAAGAATCAATGCCTTATCATCTTCCTTTACAGTCAAACAAAAATATAATCAATACACGTCAAAATTCTTGATTTCTGTTTGGCTTGTTTTTTAAAAACGATGTGCAAAATGAGGTATATCTTAGAGCTATTTTACAAACAAAATTATTTAAGTATAAATGCAAAGAGCGTTAAGTTGACTTGATAAATGATAAGTTTTAAGCAAATTGAAAGCATGTGACTCCTTTGGATTTGGACAGCCACGATAAAGACTATATGACTGGATTGAAATTCGTTTTTCGCAAAAGAAACTGATTGTATTCACAAATGGAAATTACTGTTTCTTTCTTCAAGTACAATGTTTCAACCTTATCTTTCTGGTATGACAAGATAACAATATTTACACCCAGACAGTATTTACAAGAACAACTGCAGCAAGGACCAACGTTGCTTTTGTGCATTATCAACCTCATCAGTTCCAGAGAGTAGGCAGTTGGCCACCCGCAACTATTGCCGAGTAGTACACCATAACCAAAAACCTTATCTTTGTAGATGTCATGTTAAGTTGCAGCCTTGCCTTTCAATGAAAAAGGACAAGAGGGGCGAAAAGGAGGATGATGATTCATCCTCCAAATTGTAATCTAATTACGAGAAAAACTCTCATTTTCTCTCAAAGTAATCCGTCCGTGCAACAACCATAAACCCTCAAAATATTTTCTCCCTGTGCAACTGCATAATCATATAATATTCTTAGTTAGTGTTGGTGGTAGATATGGTAAAGATTGCGTACAAAATGAAAGTAGCGTACATATTATATGTATCCAAAAGGATCATGATTTTGTACTTGTTCATGTTTCACTGGCACAGTGCGTTACAAAACATTTTGCGGTGTGTGTGGTTGGCTTTGACTTTCCAGCTTTAATGCTGCATTTTGAAAACAACGTGTTATACAAGTTTAAGCTTATTAGTGAAAACGAAATTTACAGGGTCGTTTGTTGTACACGAGGAGGAGAGAGGAGGATACACAACAAAGCTACTTCTTCACAATTTCCTTTTTAATGTATTTTATATTAGTTTAAGCCCCACTCTTCCACTTTTATTGGCCTTGGTGGTAGTGGTTGTTTGTAGGACGGTAGCATATGCTGCTAGGCATACCCTGGACAAGGAAAACGGAAAAGGTACGAGAAGAAAACTAAATTATATTTGAATAAAATACAGTACGACACACAAAAGTGCACAGTGGAGAAAAGGGGAGATAATGATGAGCCACCAACACAAAAAAATTATCGTCTTCATCGCAAACTCAACCCTCTCTAATCTAAACTAGCAAGCTTACTTACAAGTTTTCCGAAACATGTCGTGTGTCCCTTCTTGTTTTTCTCTTTTAGCATATTATTCTTCTCATTAACATGACCTTGCATGCAGTGAGCTGAATATTGATAACAAATGCAATTTGATTAGTCAGCTAAGCGGTACCTACAGTAGTACACGTGTCTCATTTATATGTTTTCAATGTTTCTTTCAAGGAGAATGAAAGTACTAAATAATCTTCTTATCTATCATTACATCTCTCATACAATGCAAGTTTCTGTTAACTTTCATTCTGTATATGAATAACATAGTATTCAAGTAGAAAATGTTTTTATACCAAATTGGTTAAATCAAATATCAAGATTTTACCGTGCAATTTTCGAAATAAGAAGATTACAGTGAAAACGCTTTTCCGTTTAACTTTCATCGCCTTAAATTTTATTAAATAATCTCAAGGCTTCATTGTTGCTTCCTGAATTATACCATTTATATTAAATTTTTAAGCAAGCATTTTTCAAAGAAAAAGATGAAAAATTAATATGATGATGCACACATCCTCCTCCAACCACAAATTTAACCACCCACAAGCTTTTTAACTTTCTTCCTCATACGTTTGTGGCTAAAAACGTACTTCTCTTACAAAACCTTTTGTTTTCGTATTTTTTATCTTTTTTCCTGCATTCATTCTATCTTCTCCCAGCTTTTCATGAGTGTGCACTGTGCACATATTATACTATAGTTAAATTTTATCTTCAATTCACAAAAAAACACATTAAGAACTAATGTGACTACGAGGAGATCATGCATGCATGATGCATGCTTGCATTTAAGTGCATTTTTGCTGAATAGTTATGAATGTAAAATCCACCCCTCTGC